>CM034152.1:309064892-309193264 GCA_019776745.2 Taxus chinensis
ACCTCCCCTCATCCTTCATCCCAACTACTATAGCAATAAAATCCAAAAATATGGAATAGAAAAACACCTGATACTATCCTAACCATCCTTCCAATGACTAGAAAAATACTTACTCGGGGCTTCTTTGAAGAGAGATGACATACCTTCCTTTTCCAATGTCATCCAAAATATTCTATTAATCCCATTAGTCGAATCAGGTTCTAGACAACCAGATCACCGCCCATAGTTTTTGTTTTTCTATCAAAATGGCAATAAAACAACCCAATTCAAAACCTTCTTGTCCACTCTAATACCACTGATCATGCTTTATCAAGCCCTCCTCAAACTAAATGTCCTTTCTAAAACCAATGCAATCACTTATATCATCCAACCTCTCACGTGTCTCCTCATTACTTCTTACTCTTCTTTTTATATTCAATATTGATAGAGAATGATTTTCAATCATTAATAATCATTACAATGACATAGAAAGTTCAACCTCTTGAACTTCTGTTTGCAAGGTAAACTACAGCCTTGCTCCCTTCCCTATAGACATGATTGTAGGAAATTAGTTAAAGGGTGTGTCCATGACATTCTCCCATTATTTTTATTTTAATACAAGAAATAATAAACTTAATAATTTTAATAAATCTTTAAAGGATGTGAGAATGAGAAACTGGCCATTCTAAATATAATTCAATTCTATCTCTATTCTTCTTTTATGAATCCTATATGAGAACTCGCATTTTCTCATTCAATACACAATTGAACTTGTTAATTAATTTAATAACTATGAATATTGTGATAATGAAGAGTTACCCATTCTATTTTTTTTTTTTCTAATATATGATTTGAATATGAGAATAGGAAATTTCCCATTTTAAAACAAATTAAATTTTATCTTCTTCTTCTGTGATTCCTATAAGAGACTGGGCATCTTCCCATTGAATATAAAAATGTTTGTTTGTATTAGAATTGACATATGCCCATCCTAATCATTGCAATACAAGAAATATTGAACTTGATCATTACTAATGGTAAAAGTAATAGGATATAAGAGTGAAAAGGAATGGTCAATCTAATACAAGAACTTAATGTAATCAATTTAAAACTATATGAAGGCTATGAGAATGGGTGAATTTTCATTTTAAAATAAATTAGATTTTATATTTATTCTTCTTTTATGATCCCTATATGGGATTTAGAATTTTTTCATTTGATACAAGATTTAACATAATCATTTTAATACCTATGAAGGTTGTGATTATGGGGAACTATCCATTCAAAAACAAAGTAAATTTGATCTATTTTTCTTATATGATTCCTATATGATAATGGGAAACTGCCCATTCTAATAAAAATAAATTCTATCTATATCCTTTATATATGATTTGTATATGATATGAATGTGCATCTACCCATTCAATATAAGAAATAATTTTTTGTTTATATGTAAATGGGCATAATATCCATCTAAACATTCTAATACAGGAAAAATATTGAACTTAAACATTTTAATACCTTTATAGGAATGGATACCTAACCATTCAATGGAAGATTAAAAAACATTTGTTTGTATGAGAATGGTCGTATGCCAAATCTAGTCATTAAAATATAAGCAATATTGAGGTTATTCTTTTCAATAACTCTATGAAGGTTGTAAGAATGGGCAACCGCCCATTATAAAACAAGCTAGATTTTATCTTTGTTCTTCTTTTTTTATTACAATTATGAGAACATAAATTTTATCATTAGATACAACATTAAACTTAAAACACTTATTTCACTAAGTTTGGACATATTCTAGTGAATATGGACTCCATTATTTCAAGTATTGGAAGAAATCCATCTCCGTTCTTGCGCATATTGGATTATATTTTTGTTTATACTGGATACCATTATTACTATTATTGGAATCCATTAGTAACAATATTGGGTTGAGGTGTTTTAGACTAGTAAGATGGGCCAAGACCAAACCTTCAAAGTGATTCAAATGAGTACATTCCATACTCCAAATCATTTAACCAATGACTCAGTTTGGGGATGGGTTGAGAGGCAACGCCCTAGAAGACAAACACAAATTACCCTTTCAAATGACTATTGAAATGACTCAAAATTTAATTTTTCACCACAAAATTAGCCACCCAAATTAATTATAATTACACAATTTTATTTACAATATTTCTCCTTGTTACATGAATGCTACTATTTAAATAAAACTTTACTCAATTTTTTTTTACCTCCTTAGAATTTTTTTATAAAAAATAGCCTAGCTCGGCAGGTTGGGTAGTGGCACTAAGTGAAAAAGAAAGTGAGTTGAGATGGAATTGGTGGGGCGAGCTCAATCCGTGTTGAGCGAGTTGAGGCAGTTTAGACTAACAATATGAGCCGAGACCTAAACCTTTAAAGTGATTTGAACCAGTAACCTCCTTACTCTAAATCAACCATGCTTACCAATGTGACAGTATGGGGCAGGTTTAAGGGGAACCACCCCTAAATCCAAACATAAATTAACCTTTCAAATTACTATTAAAGTGGCTCAAAAATTAATGTTTCACCACAAAATGAACCCCCCAAACTACTTATAAATACACATTTTTATTTACAATATTTTCCCTTTTTTATATGTTGGTCATATGCAAGACTTTCATACCATGTACGCGGATGTTTGAAGTGAAGAAAAAAGTTAAAATATATCTCTGGTGGTTAAATATCCTACCCAAAAAAATTATAAGCCCAAAAAATCTCTGAAGACCCTAAAAAATATAAAATACTAAAATACTAAAAAACTGCCAGAAATAGACTATGAGGACTTTCCCTAAAAACTTTCAAACATAGAAATTTTAAAAGTTTCCAAAAATAGATCTTTGGAATCCCTACTCTAGATCATTTTTCTTTCCTTATGAAATAATGGGCCCCATTGCTCCTATATTGTTGACTAGGTGTGGAAATTCTTTCTCAATCTAACTCTTAGTGAGCCACTTCCCTTGGTGCCTCATTTTCCTCACTTTTACTACACAATAGAGTGAAATTTGTTGATGCTTCATCTCCTTGAATACCCTATCAATGATCTTATCAGTGTTTTCTTGTGTCATGCAGTCTTGGTTTAGTTTTTTAATCTAAAACTATTCACAAATGTATATTGTATCCAAGAGTAACCCAAGATTGGATGGAGGCAAAAGCTCCATATTGAAAACTAGATATAACCCAAGATAGGATGGAAGATTGAGTTCAAATACACTCTCACCAATATTTCTGGTTATTGTTTATAGCCCATATCATAGAGGCCTGATTTTTCTATATCAATATTAGATCCACACTTTTCGTAGATGTATCCAGACCTTATCTCCCACTGGGAATGGATGAGGAACTTGATGTGCATCATGATGTTACTTGTACTTTTGACTAGTTTTTCTTGAGATCTCGTGATAATGTTGCTTAATGTTTTGATTTATTTGAAAAAAAATAGTTTCCTTATTGAGTTCTTTTTTACGTATGGGAATATTCATTTTCCAACATGAAGGGAAATGCTACAACAATGGGAGCTAATGTTTGGAATCCATGACATACCTAAAACGGGCTATGTCTCGAAGAGTTATGTAGAAATCAGTTGTAGCTATGTTGGACATATGCAAGACTTTAATGTCATATACATGGATGTTTGGAGTGAAACATGAAGCTAGATTGTGGCTTCAATAAATAAATAGACTACCCAAAATTTTGCTAAGCCCAAAAATGCTCTGTAGACCCTAAAAATGCAAAATACAAAAGTTGCTAAAAACTTCCAGAAATAGACTTCTAGGAATTTCCCTAAAAACTACCAAAAATAGATCTAGATCATTCATATTTCCTTAAAAATATATGGGTCCCATTACAACTATATTTTCGACCAGGTGCGGAAATTATTTCTCAATCTAACTCTTAGTGAGCCACTTCAATTGGCGTGTCATCTACCCTAGTTTTACTACACGGTAAGGTGTAATTTGATTATGATTCATGTACTTGACCACCCTCTACATGATTTTATCAGTTCTTATTGGTTTCATGTATTTTGGGTTCATTTATGTATTTTACATATCTTCGGTAATGTTTGATGTACCTAAGAGTGGAGAAAAGTATTAGCGGAGTAGATCCAGATTGAAAACTGGATGTAACCCAAGATATGATGGAAGATTGATATCAAATGAATTCTCACCAATCATTATAGTTATTGTATATGGACCATATTGTTGAGTATTTAGTTTCTAGTATGGACCTTGGAGATGCTATTTTTGGAGATGTAGTTAGACCTTATCTCCCACTTGGAATTGATTTAGAACTTGGTGCGCATCATGACGTTGCTTGTACTTTTGGCTAGTTTTTTCTAAGATCTCGTGAACTTATTACTAAATGTTTCCAATTATTTCAACAAATTTAGTTACCTTATCCACTTATTTTTGTTTATGGGCAGATTCTTCTTCCAACATGAAGGGAAATGCTACATCAATGGGAGTCAATGGCTGGAATCCTAAAATGAGCTATGTCACATAAAGCTATGAAGGTTCAGTTGTTTCTATGTTGGACATATTAAATAATTTCATTCCACATATATGGATGTTTGGAGTCAAGCATAAATTTATATTGTGGCTCTGGTCAATAAATATCTTGCCCAAAAAATCTCTAAGCCTAAAAATGCTCTTAAGACCCTTAAAATTTGTAAAATACAAAAGCTATTAAAAAATTCAAAAATAGATCTTTGGAAGACCTATTTTGGATCATTCATCTTTCTATAAAAAGTAATGCTAATGCTTATTTCACTAAATTGGGACATATTCTAGTGAATTGAAAATCTAATATTTCAGGTATTGGAAGTAATCCATCTCCATTTTTTCTTATATTGGATTCCATTTTTGGCTATATTGGATTCCATTATTAGCAATATTGGATTTCATTAGTAGCAATATTGGATTCCAATATTTTCATTATCAGACTTATTCGAGTTCTAATTTCTCTATTATTGGATTCCAGTTTTGCTAATATTGGATTCTAATTTCCCTATTAGTGGACTCCAATTTCATTATTACTAGAATCCAATAATGCTATTATTGGATTCCACTTTCGCCACATAATCCTGATGGCCACCCACTTATATAATCCTAAAGGTTGCTATCCTATATAACCCAAGCGATTTATAACTTACATAACCCAAGCAGTTGTAAACTTACATATGCCAAGCAACCACTAACTTACATATGCCAAGCGGCCACTAACTTCAAGATAGTGTGTAATTGATTTTTGTCATTTATGCTACATATCAGTCTGAATATATTCATACATATATGACTATTCATGCATACCTTATTCAAATTAATAAACGTTAAAATCAAAAATCCCTTCCCTGAACTTCCTTGAATGGTGTTAAATTTGACAATTGTTTATATGTTTTTCGTGATTATAGACATAACATATTTGCAAATATATTATAGAATTGGCACTTGTGACTTGCATGTTTAAAAGGTGGCCATTAATATTTATATACATTTATATAAATAATTTATTCGTATATATTAAGCGTGATTAAAAAAATCTAGAATTATCATTTATAAATTTTGTAAGTAGCGTGTAAGTGAAAGTGATCTCACTTACAAGTGTAATTGGTCTAACATCTAAGTGCGAGCCTTAAGTCACACATCTCTCGACTCACGGTTTAATTGTGAGTATCAATTGGTACTACTACTTGTATGAGTATCAACTCACACTTGTAAGTGTTAATTTTGACTCCCACTTCTGGGTTTGAGTCTTGATTCACACTTCTAGGTGTGAGTCTTGATTTGCACCTCTAAGTGTGAGTATTTATTTGCACCACTAAGCGCGAGTCTTGATTTGCACAGCTACGTGTGATAACGCACTTGTGAAATTTTTTTGGGTAGCGGTAATTTTTTTACAACTCCCTTTAAATAAAACATTGTTTATTTATACCAATTATTATGTATAAATTTCATTATTTTTAATATATATTGATGTTAATTTTGAAAATTTTTGTAATATATATAAATCTTTATTAATAATTGATGATTAAATATTAAATATATGATTCACATGTGACATTTATTACAAAGATTTGCAAGTATTTTATTACAAATATTTTCAAGTATTTACAGTATTAATGATAACCATTTTGTAAGGCAAAATGCTAATTAATGTTGTTGTTTACCTCAACATTAATTAGCCATTAATTCAAGCTATGTAAAATTTTCTATTTAAAAGTACATGCACCATTAGAAATATATGTGCTTTTTGGAGCATGTAACTGTTGTCATCCATTAATAATCCATTTAATGAAAACTAATGTAAAATCCTACACTTGCCCTCTTAAATTCTCACACTAATGAAATTGGCGGTTTGATTTGTTTACATATCACTATGAGTAGATAGTTTTTGAGTTTTTATTTTTAACATTTGCCTTTATATTCTCTTTGTCATTGCGTAAAGATTATTCATCAATAGAAAAATCTCATTATCGCAAGCATCAAAAAAATTGTACTCAAGTTCTGGAAACGTTTTGATTTCCTCTCCATGCCAAAAATTAGTATGAATTCTCACCTTCAATCCCTCTGAAATTACAAAAATTTGTTAATGTAAAATTTTCCATAGCTGATTAGGGCTTATATCCATGTAGGGATTTTGTAGATAATTAAACGGAAGTAAGTTTGTTATTCAATATTTTGTAGAAGGTAGTTTTTTTTATCAAATAAATATTTTAATAATATATTAAACATTTGTTAGAGTAGTGAAAAAGGATGGAATGGAGCACATATTGATAGGGAAACAATGCAGCTTAATACATAATAACATGAGACGAAGATTTGCAAAAATTTTAAAAACCAAAAACACATGCCAAGAACTTGTTTTGTTGAGTCTTGAAAAATAATCCTGGTGGTATGGATGGTGGCTCAGTTTGCACTCTAAAAAATTGAATATCAGAATTGATTTATGGACATGGTGGTGTGCAAGAATAGAAGAGCAAATGTAATTTATAAAATACATATTATTTTTTTGGCCTTATTGTTATCCACAAATAGTCCTCTGTTACACATACTCAGAAAAATTCGATGGATATGACATCGTTGATATTGTCAATGACAATATATTAAAAGATATTCATGTTAAAAAGGAGTTTCCATTGAATTTTTTGGTGTTGGATTACAGTGACCTATTTGCAAAAAAAATATGGTAATGTAAGACTAGGAGAACCAAACAGATTTTGGAGAAAAAAAGAACGAATACATATTTGTGAAAGGAGAATTGGAGGAAAAAGGAAAATATAAGATAATTCTATTATGGAAGTAGTAGCTATCCTCAAAAAATTTCACAAAATGTAAATTTTCTCTATTTTTGTTGTGGCTATGTGGATTTTTATCTTTTGTTGCCTACGGAATTTCTCTCTTCTATGCTTCAATGTCATATTATTCCTTCAAAAAAAATTGCAAAAGGATATGGGTCCTTTCAAAAGCCCCATATTAACCCTTATACAAAATAATGGACATATTTTTTGTACATCTGAATATGTTGTTGTGGAATAACCTAGCAGACTCTATGATGACAATATCTTACTTTATTTTGTTACTTCCTATTGATTGATAGTATCCAATTAATATGGTGTCGCATAAGCTAGTGTACGCTAAGCTAAAAGTAATATTCTTTGAATTGTTAAATACTAGCAACCCATAAGCTCAAAATTTTATATTGTGGAAGTATTAGGTTACCTTAGTAGGCGCTAAGCTCAAAACATCTTACTTAAAATTTCTCCTCAATCCACCACTCAAAATAAAAAAATTCTATTAACTTTTCAACTTTCTAATGTTTGTAATTTATTTAAATAATTTTTTACACTACGAAACTTATTTATATTTTTCTTTATTTGCTAGTTAGTATTGATTTGACAAATATGAGGCCTTGTTGCAACATTGATTTATTCTATTTAATAAAAATCATAATTATAAGGAAACAATCTCACAACTAGCACATCTAGCATGATCACACAACTAGCACATCTCCCATCCATGAGGCATGAACTTAATGCTCTGTCTTGTTTAATTTAAAATTTCGTTAACAAAATTACTATTAACAAGGTTTATTAAATATACATGAACATAATCATTTCCTACTTTATACAGGGATTAAGGCACCCAGAAACCTTATAATAGAATGCATCGTGAGCATCACCAAGAGTGAAAAAAAAATAAACATGAAAAAATGGCTAAAACAACTTATCCCAAACTACAGTCCAACAAATCAATACAAGGAAAAATCACAAAAAATGGAAGGAAAAACATCCCAAATGATACAGTCCACAAACAGTCAAACAAAATCTCCAAGAGCCAATAAACTAGTTAGTCTTCAAACATTTGTACTCCTCTAGTTGATGCTCCTCATGTCCTTTCATATTATCATCCTGCTCGCTCATGATAGGGATGTGGTCTTCAACCTGCTCTTCCTCATCTGAACTACTGAGGTGGATATTATACTTGTGAACTTTGTGTCCCTACTCCAGCTTGACCACGTTCCCCTATAACTCCAAAACCAAAATTTTGATCTCTACCATATCGGTCATGATAGAGTTTTGGGTGATGAAAATTTTCTTAGAGGTGTTAATGCAATGCATGACACTTTTTTCCATATCCATTCCAATTTTTCCTAAGGCCTCCATATCCATTTCCACCTGAATCACCCTGAGAGAAATTTAATCAAAATCCACATTCCAACCCAGCTCCACTCTCTCTTTCCCTTTAGATGACTTCATGTTCATATAAATCAGAGAACTTATAGCTCCAATACCAAGATTATCATTCCCCTGAGGTCCCTTACTCTTCTTTCTCCTCAGTTTTTTCATATGGTCCACAAGATTACAATTTTCATCTGAATACCTAGATTTGGGATCTAATTCCTTTGTCACCACCAGTTTACCATTCTTAAAACGTAAAATAATTAGTCCATGGTGTATCAAGGTATCAATCTTTCCCTATTGAAAATCATTAATCGATGCAGAGAGTGACATAAACAAGAAAAAGGGAAGGCTCATAGTAATCTTATTCCTAAACATATTAAGCTTAGTGAGATAGTGAGTTTATATTTCTATAATTTTCTTCAAGAGTAATGTACCTCATATGGTGGAGGAAAACTGTATTCCAAATATCAGGGATGCAGAATCTAGTTATACCGTCTACCAAAAACTAAACCATTTCTTTATTGCGGAAGAAATTCTTAATTTCATGCTTGCGTTTGGTGCGGTATTTGAATATATTTAAGCCCTCTATCTCCATTCCACTCATCTATGCTATTAAATCCTCTAAAACCTAAATTTCCATGTTACGTATCACCATGTTGTCATTGTTCCATGCCTGACCAAACTCCAATGCAAGATAAGGATCAAACCCCGTGATTTTTGAGATGAAATTCCTAAACCCCCCAATTTTCAGAATGTGCCACAAGGAGGGGTTGTCCTTCAGGGAACCATAGCTCATGGGCTTAGTTTTGAAACAACCACCTCCCATGATTTTAGTCAACTGAAATTGAAAATGGAAGAAACAATGGCCAAAATGAATTGTAAGAGAAAAATTAATACAAATCTTGCCATATATTCTACACGTGGGAAGGGTCTTGTTAACCATAAGTACAAGGATGACATCCCAACAAGGGAAAAATAACCACCGACACATTAGTACTTAATGTTTTTAATGAGATTAATAACATTGGTGATATCATCTCCCCTCTCACACACTTTAAAATTACTACCTTTAGCCCCCAATTTGGAAAGATAATCTGCACATTTATTACCCTTTCTCAGGGTGTGAATAATTAATTACATTTATCAAACTCTTTTAGAAAATTTTCTTTAGTATCTTTAAGGATATTGCTTATGGTCCAATTATAAATTATATGCTTTCTCACATTATCTAGTGTTAAAGTCTTGTTTTGAATAGCTACCCAAAAAAACATGTTGACATTAGTGAGTAAATCATTAATCATATTTTTCCTCTACAAATCCTTTGCAAGACAACATATGTTTAGAGAATGAATATTTTTGGTCCAAGAATGTATATGTTAGGTGTTATACTTAATCATTATAGTCATTGATCTCCATAAACATATGTAGGAAAAGCATTTATGTGAAAACAATTGATCTAGGATGTTTAAAAGACATCAAATTATTTTAGAAACACATTCAATATTTTTCATTCAAACAAAAACATATTATAAGTACAACATAAAAGGTATTTTGTAGTAAGTAACAAATCTTTCAAATAAATACAATTTTTGTCCTCCAATATTTACAATTCAATTCCAGTTAAGGCAAGCAGTCTTCATGTTGTTAACCTTGGGGAGTAAATCCTTAGTCCAATTTTTCCTCCAGAAATCCTTTGCAAGACAACATATGTTTTGAAAATGAATATGTTTGGTCCAATAACTGATATGTCACATGTTATACTTAAGCATTGTAGTCATTTATCTCCATCAATGCATGTAAGCAAAGCATTTTTGTGAAATCAATTGATCTAGGATGTTTAAAACACACCAGACTATTTTAGAAACATGTTCAATATTTTTTCATTCAAACAACAACATATTATAAGTACAACATAAAAGGTATTTTGTAGTAATTAACAAATCTTTCAATCCTTTCAATAATAATAACTTCTAACATCCATGATGCTATTCACACTTCTGTTCAAGCAGTAACAAATTTAAAAAATAGGTTACAAATTTCACTTCAATCCCAAACTACTATACCTTTTTTTGTTATATCAATTCAATCCTCCAACCAGGAAGAAGTTCATTACGAGATTAACACTGAAGATACTAGTGGAAACTAAACTCAATGTCTTTCTTTAGCTTATTAAATGGTAGTGAATATTTAGCTCAAAATATTATATTCTTCAAATACATTCACCTGCTAAGCTCAAACTAGGTTGATTTAATTTGTTAAATCCCAGTGACCACTAAAATCATAATAATATCTCACTTTCTTTTTTCAAAACTGTGAGATCGTGAAGATCCAAATATTATGTTGTGTCATAAGCTAGTGGACGTTAAGTTCAAAATATCATTCAGTAACTTGTTAAATGAAATGACTATTATGCTCGAAGTAATATAAACAAACAACTACTGACTGTACCTACAACAAAACAATATTGATTCAAGTTAATATATATACCCACACCAGTTTGAAGTCATGTAAGGGTTCAATATAAGAAGAAATTTTAACATCCATGAGGCTAGTTAAAAGATGAAAAAGTATATTATTCTTTTCATGTACCTGTAATTATACATGTAATTGTGAATGCAATTGTACCTGTAAGAGAACACAAACCCAATAAGGATATTATTCTTTCCATGTACATGTAATTGTATCTACATTTAATTTTATCTTGGTCTGAACTAAACATGCTACTCTCCATTGAAAAAATCAGACCTTGGGATGGAGAGGACTCATGGGGATGCATTTTTTTCCAGACAACACTGTCCCCATCTTATTCTAGTCAAACAGTGTTTTATGAAATCACCTTACCAAATCTCACAAAAAATTCCCATCACAAGTGTTGCTTGTGCTCCTTGTAACATCTCTGTGCTTACCCACTTCATTTCCATGTGTAGAATGAACAACCTTGGAGAACCTAAATGTAACAAATAGAAGTGTCAATAAATAAATTCTAATAAGATATTTCTTTATGATTTGTTGTTTGATAATCTATACAATATGAAATCATGTCTAACAATGTTAGTTATTTCACCTTGCTTCATTTTGTTTACAGATTCTTCCTTTATAATATATATTAACTAAATACATCTAATATTGCTAACATTCAAACCTTCAACCTCCACTAAATGCAGTAATTGCAAGAACATTAACTAATTAATGTTGGGGTTGGCTGAACATTAACTAAGATTAAAATTTGTTAGGTTATGTTGAGGCATAACCTCTTTTGGTGGCGGCAAGAGGATAAGGCATTTGTGGATTTTTTTGGAATTTATGACATTCATAGATTGCATTCGTGTGATGGATGGGATCAATTAATGACTATTACTAATTAGGACAAAATTCAATTAGAAATATTGGAGACACAAGTTGAAGATTGGAATGAAGGTGCTCGACATCTCTATTTAAGCATCGTTTATATAGGGTCTTTGGAAATCGGTGTCAAAAAATCCTTGTTCATTATGGGTAGCACCAACAAATGCATTGAGCCTTCTTCCTATGAAGAGGTCAAGGCCTGACCCAGTAGTATGGAATATTTTCCATGATGGTGGTGTTACGTCATTTATGGAAAGATTGTCTGGTCACTCTGTGCGAGTAATGTGTAGTGTGCTGGAAACCTGGAAGAAAGGAAGAGTCAAAGTGGGAAAGACTAAATTTCTTATTTCGACAGAGTCCATTGTGGCTGCAATGGGGATCCCCATGGAGGGAGACATTTATTTTCAATGCTTTCTTTAGGAGGATATGGATGATTTCTTGTATCCTGGTGAAAATATGACAATGTATCACTCGGGCTATGAACGAGACTCGCTTCCAGAACCTTGGGATAGGGTTGCTGAGAAATTGAGGAGGTACTTCATGCATTTTAGCAATGCTACAAAGTATCTATGGACCTCATATTTTTCTTCTTGTGCATATTTGACATGATTAGAAGGTAAACTTTGTGAATTTTCTGTTTCAATTGCTTGAGAAGTCCCTTAAAATGGCTATAGAAGATGATGGTCCTTTCCTACACCAAGGCATTTTGTATTTTCTCTTTAAAATGGAAGCTTCCCAAAAAGAAATATTTTTCTTCCCCTTTAAGTCAGGTGAGCAATGTAGTGTCCCCCCTCCTCTTATGCAACCATCTCCCTATATCCATCACCATCACCACTGCCTTGGTCTCCCTTTCAACTCCTATTTGAACATCATGATCATTATCCCCCGTTCTTTCACTCTTAGGCCTCCCTCATCTTAGCTAGTGGATATTAACCCTCGAGACACCTCAAAGCACTCTCCTAAGGTCTCTGAATTGCTTTTAGACCCACCATATACTTCCTCTCCACCTCTTTCCAATGCTTCTCTGGCTTCTCCTCTCATCTCTACTAACATAGTAATGGCTACAAATGTCTTAACTCAACTGATCACAGAAGCATGTACGAGTGCCCTCCCACATTTTTGAATAGAAGTTAACATAGAACTATAAATTATAGATGTTTTGTGGGATCTCTCCTCGGTTTACCTTGATTATCCTCTGTTAGAGAAAATGGGCTCCCCCATTGCAACTTCGAAAAATAAGGAGCATTTACAAAAAATCTCTTCTGATCCGCAAGAGGCCATCGAATATTATGTTTCCCTCAGTATCTACTATCAAGGAATAGAAAAATCACATAATCATGAACTGGAAGAAAATCAACGAAGACTTCCTGGAACACATTAAGTTAGTGGATGTTTTGGTTCAACGAAGGCCTATTGTTGATGTTAAGGATGAAGCAACTACTCTCATGAATATCCATAAAATGTAATTTGGCTTTGTCTAGTTTGGGACTTTTTGGTTTTTTGTTTTTTGCTACATACGGGATTGTTCTCTTCTTGTTTCACTATAATACCTAGCCATGAGGGCCTTTTTGTGCAAGTATGTGGGTCATTTGGGAAAACCCCCTTTTACTCTAATTCTGAATAGTTTTATGTTTTGGCATATTGTAGTCGCAGCTAAGCTCCTAATATGTTAATGATTTTTCTTACATCCTTAAGATCGCTATGCTCCAAATTTTATGTCTTGGTATAACCTAGTGACTTCTCAGATGAGAGTATCCTACTTTATTTTGATAAAACCTAGTGACCACCAAGCTCCAAAAATTTATGGTGTGGCATAACGTACCATTTTCTAATATCAAAATATAATTTTCTTACTAGTTAGGTGGTAGTGAAAACTAAACTCAGAATATTATATTGTGGGTTTAGCACCAAAAAAGTTATTAATATCTACCTCTAATTTGCTAGATGTTGTAAAATATCTTAATTATGAATTATTAAACCCTAGTGATGAAATCACCAAATAACATGTTGTGGAAAAAGCTAGCGGCCACAAAGATCAAAATAATATATTGTTTAAGTACCTAATGGATGCTAAGCTCAAACTATGTTGATTCAAATTCGCTAAATCTCGGTCACCATTAGGATCCAAATATTATGTTTTAGTGTAACCCAATGGTAGCCAAACTAATAATATCTTATCTCTTTTGTTTGAACCTAGTGAGCGCTAAGCACCAAATACTATGTTGTGTCATAATCTAGCGGACGCTAAGCTCAAAATATCATTCAGTAACATGTTAAATGATAACAACCACTATGCTCGAAATAATATATTGTGGAAGTACCTAGTCTCCACTTAGTTCAAAATATGTTAATTTAATTTGTTCAATCCTATCAACCGTAACCTCCATATATTATGTCATTGTTTAAACTAGCGTTAACTAAGTTATAAATATCTTCCTGTAATTTGTTAACTATTGTAAAATATCGTAACTATGAATTATTGAATCCTAGTAGCAAATAATAGTTTGGCAAAGGCTACCAACTCTCAAAATAATATGTTGTGGCAAAGGCTAACGAAATATCGCTAACTATGAATTATTAAGCTCAAAGTATAAAGGCTAAAACCATGAAACCACCGGTAGTATCCAAATGTTATGTGGTAGCATAACCTATCATGCGCTAATCTTGAAATATATTAATTCCAAATCTTCAATGCATAAAAACAATTCAACTAATTTATGTTGGTCATGATTTATATAAGGATCTCCAGAGTCAATGTCTTTCTTTTTTTGTTAAATACTATTGATTTTTTTGGCTTAAAATATTTATATTCTTAAGTTATCTCTTTCTTTTGTTGAAACCTATAGACTGCTAAGATTTATTATGTTGCGGCATAACCTAGTGGCTTCTATGTTGAAAATATCTTAATTTAATTTATCAAATCCTTACCAATGATAGGCTGCAAAGATTGTGTGATGGCATAAATTAGCAGCCTCTATGCTCAAAATATCTTAATTTGAAATCTTAAAATCATATAATAAAGTATTACTAATTTATATAGATCTTGTTTTCTATACATTTCTCCAAAGTTAATGTGGTTGATTAACTTAGAGGTCGATAAGCTCAAAATAACTTACTTTAATTTGTCAAAATGTAGTGAATTAAAAGAGGATATGGCAACTGACTTTAATGGTCATTTATGACATTAATAGTTTGTATTTGTGATAGAAAAAATTGATTAAGGGTTATACACACGTGACATGTAAGATGGTGTTGGACATTTAAGAGTCTTAATGGGAAGCATGATATTTATGACAAGGATATCTAATCGATGATCTTCTGTATTGTCACACTTACCTCTTTTCGTGTGTTGTGCGCTTGTGGCTTTATATCTCTAGGAAATCTGGACATTTCACTACCCCTTTCCACTTTTTTTCTTTGGTTGTTGTGCTTCCTATCTCTCTGTGACGGTGACATGGGTGTTGGTGGTTTCTTGGGTAGCATGGAGTGTGGTCCTAGTAGGAAGAGGCAAAGAGCTATGATAGGAAAGGATGCCAGGGAATCATTTACTTCTTGGATGGACGAGAAAATTCAGAATGTAGCTATGTGGAATTAGCTCCAGAAGGTTTGGTCAGTCATGGAGCGATTCGAAGAAGAAGATGATAGTGATATTTTTGAGAGCATGCTCAAGTTAATGCTTGATCTGAACCAGTCCAAAGGGTGAACAAACTTTTTTGACATGGCTCAAGGGTTGAGTGCAATAAACATATTGTCAAACTCTTCAGTCAGTTTATCTTGCATAAGGAGAATGAGAAGTTGGAAGAGCATCTAGTCAGCCTTCAGTATCATGTCCATGCCTTGACATGGGGGATGCAGGTGATTGCGCGTGGTCTAGAGGAAGTTGCAGAAAATCATGGTATAGAACTCCACACTTGCGCTAAAGTGAAAATGTCTAAATGTTGTGTTGATTCATCCTCCTCTTCTAATCATAGTAAAGGGGATGTGGATGTTGATATCATCGACGATGTGGAGTGGAGAGTCTGAATAACCTAATATTTTCTGGATGAATTTTTATTTAGTTTTTAATTAAGGTCAAAATGGCCATTTGTATAATGAAGTGTATATATATATAGGAATTATTTGTGGGTGAAGTGAAGCTGATTACAGCTCTTCCCCATATTTTGGCATATATTTAGTAAGATAAGTTACTTGTAATCATCATGGGAGTCCACTACTGGAAGAATTATCATGGATTGGTTCCTCATGTACTTTTTTTCAAGACTTATCATTAAAATATCCTAGTTTAAAATCTTACAATCATAGAATTAATTCATCTAATTTATATAGATATATTCTATTTGATACATATAATGTTTGTGATACATAAGCTAGCAAATTGAGTACCAAAATACTATATTGTGGCATAACCTAGTGGCCACTAAGCTCTTAATACCTCAATTTAGTTTTGAAATCCTAACTAACGCTAGGTTCCAATGATTATGTGGTAGCATAACCTAGCACCCACTAAGCTCTTAATATAGTATTCACTAAAATCATATTATTATGTTCCATAACCTACCCGCCGCTACGCTTATAATATCTTACTTTCTTTTACTAAAACTTAGAGACTTCTAAGATCCAAATATTATGTTGTGTCATTAAGCTATCAAGTGCTAAGTTAAAAATATAATTGGGTAACTAGATAGAGTATAAAACCCATTAAGCTCGAAATATTATGTGTGTACCTAGCACCCATTAGCTCAAACTATTTTAATTTAATTTGTTTAATCCAACCCATCGTAAGGTCGTATTGATATATACAAGGCATAACCTAGCGTCCGTAAGGTCTTAATACCTCAATTTAGTTGTTAAATCCTTACTACCGCTAGGTTCAAATGATTATACGGTAGCATAACCTAGTAGGCGCTAAGTTCAAAATATCTTAATTTAAAATAACATATCATGTTTGCGATACATAACCTAGTGAATTGAATACCCAAATAATATGTTGTGGAATAACCTAGTGGTTATTAAACTCTTAATACCAATATTCACTAAGATTGTATTATTATGTTGCATAACCTACCCACCATTGTGCTTATAATATCTTACTTTATTTTACTGAAACCTAGATACTTCTAAGATCCAAATGTTATGTTGTGTCATAAGCTAGCAGATGCTAAGCTCAAAATATAATTGGGTAACTGGATAGATTATAATGCCCACTAAGCTTGAAATATTATATTGTGGAAGTACCTAGCACCCTCTTAGCTGAAAATATTTTAATTTAATTTGTTTAATCCAACCCACCGTAAGGTCTTAATATTATAAAATGTGATATACTCGATGAAGCCTATGGCCGCTAAGCTATTCTTAGTCATAAATAAAATGATTGCTTTACCCAAAAAAGTGTGTTACCTAAAAATAACAAAGCGTATTTAACACAAGAGAAATAAAAATTGATCACTTGACCCAAAAAAGTGTGTTGCCTATAAAAAAATCCACCTATCCTTGAGTCCGCAAAGGTAAATGAAGACTTCATCCAAATAAGAATTATAGCCTAGCAGTCACTAGAGTAGGAAACATTTTTCATTTAGATCATATTCAAAAAGGAGTTTATATAAATGATAAAAAAATAAATCTGGAATTTATGTAATAGTATACGTATAGAATTGGACTCATTGTACCCTAGCGGCCACTAAGCTATACTTAAAGGTAGAATATTTTTACATTTAGGATAAGAAAAGAAACCTGGACTAGTTACCAAGAAGTTATACTACAAGTTTTTAAATAAAACGTGATCTAATCTTTCCACCCTAGCAGCTACTAAGCTATTCCTAAAGGTAAATATATCATGTTCATAAATGTTATACATCTAAATTCTTAATGTTTTCTAGAAATCATATTGAAAAGCTATAAAAGATAACAAATAAATCTGGCGTTTATATAATGGATACATAAATATACGTGTAAAATTGTATCTTTAATATGTTATACAGGTAAACGTATAGTTTTATCTAGTTCTTACAAGATTCTGGTAGAATTATTTTACAGTTATGAAATCATATGGAAACTCAGAATTGCATTTGAGAATCTATAAAACAAGTTTTTACATACGACACCATCTACTTGTTGCATCCTAGTGGTTACTAATCTATTCTTAAAGGTAAATATATCATGTTCATAATGAAGTTGTTTTATAAATCTAAATTGTTAATCTTTGCGAATATAACAGCTGACGAAGAACAAAAGCGATCACTAGGACCAAAAAATGTTGTGTTTCCTATATAAAAACAATTGATCCGCAAGGGGCCAAGGAATACGAATGCTTTTTCCAAATTAGAATTATAGCCTAGTGGACACTAGGGTAGACAACTTTTCCTATGGTAGAGTTTATTCATAGAAAAAAAATCATATTGAAAAGATACAAACGATAACAAATAAATTAGGAATTTATATAATGTATATATAAATATACGTGTAGAATCCTGTATGTAATTCAAAATAGAATTGGGGTTTTGTAAATAGGTTGTCGAAACAACCAATTATATCGTGGAATCCTCAAAGCTATGTTAATTTTTGGCATAGATTAGCGGGCTCAAAAGGAAGAATATATTAATTATAAAATGCATATTGATTAAAATTATATTTAATAATATTATTGCATATATAATGTGTTTAACTTCCAATGTACATACCATAAAAATGATGAAGACATTACATTTGGTTAATTCTACATGGAAACACGTATATAATTGGAAATAATTATCATACAATTGAATTCTTAATATAGTTTTATAGTTTTGAATTAATTTTTTAACCTCATATATTTTCCTAAAATATCTAAGCGAAAACCATGTAAAAAATGTAATATGCATTAATTAGCGAGGTTTCTTTGCATCATCTTGATGAACAACATTAGACTATTTTTGGTTATTTCAACCAAAATAAAATTAAAAATAAGGTGACTATGCTAGAAGCTATCATTATCCTAAAAAACAATCGTAGGAATGAGAATGAAAAATTTAAAATGAAAATAGCCAAAGAGAGACATAAAATGGTGAAAATGGGAAAGCGTTAAATAGAGATAAATACTAGAGTAGAAAAGTAATTAAAATTTCTTTCGTTAACGCACAAAAAAGTGAGTTTTCATGAAGAACAAGGCAGTTTGGCATGGAGATAAAAAACAACTGGAAAGCAAGGCTTGACTGTGGAGCACAATTCAGTAGGACAAAGTAGGGATTGTGTGGATCACAATTGGACTGTCGTGAAAAACACAAGAACCATTCGAATACAGAGAAACTAATAGATCCCACAATAAAAAAAGGTACACCTTTACTATAAATACCTGGTTTAGTAATATCTAGGATTATTTTGTGCTTTATGTTTTCTATGAAACCTCCATCTTCTATCTCATTGAAACAATCATCGTTATTCTTTTCACAACCTCTGTTTCTATCCTCCTTCATGTGCATCATTTGTGTGCATCCTTTATGTGCTTCTTTTGTGTGCCTTTCTCTATGAACAAGATTATAATCGCATGCAAAAAAATTGGGATTCAAACACTCATCCCTGCAATCTATGGTCTGTGCGTATTTTTTTATTTTGTAGACATGCTTTTCTGATTGACCAAAAAATCTTGAAACCCTACTCAATATTTATCTGAGGTATTTAATAATTTTTTTAGTGCATTCCACGAAAGAAATTTCAAAACTAGAAAAAGAGTGGGATACAAAAATTTGAAATTTTCACTTTCCCCCTCTAAAAGCAAAAGGGCGGGCTATTGAAATTTCAAATATCTGAAAACTTACCCCATCTAAAAGAAAAAGGGCGGGCTATTGAAATTTCAAATATCCGAAAACTTTCCCCCTCTAAAATAAAAAGGGTGGGCTATTGAAATTTCAAATATCTGAAAATTTTCCCCCTCTAAAAGCAAAAGAGTGGGCTATTCAAATTTCAAAATATCTATGGTTTAAAAATTAAAAACTATTGATTTTTCATTGTCTATAGCCTAGGGAATTAAAATTTCCCTATTTTTATTTTTCTATGGTTAGGAAAAAAATTAAAAACTAAACATTTTTCATTGTCTATAGCCTATAATAATATAAACATAATAATTCTTTAAATATATTTTACAACATATAATTGAACTTAAGTAAATAATTAAATGAAAATGTGCCTTGTAAAAAAATAGAAGAAATAAATCCTAAACATAGTTTTGAAAATTATTAGAATAATATACAAACATTTACGTTCCAATATTTATTAAAATCAATTTCTACATTGTTAGATATAGTGTAAAGGTAGGACCCTATCGGCCACTAAGCTAAACCATGATTTATCATTTTATGTCTACTTTCAAAATTTTATAATTTCTGTATTTTCTTTGATTAATTATCCAATGAAAATGTACCACATGGCAAGTTCAGACAAGATATTTCAGATACATGATAAGGCTAGCGATCCAAGACTTACAGTTAGTGTTACTGTATGACTATTTTCAAAATAAGAAATGTTTGAGCCTATAGGGTCTGATATGTCATTTGTTGTAAAATAAGTAAAGGTAGGAGAATAGCAGGCGCTAAGCATTTTATTTTTGTTAAGAAACTTTTGAGATGTCTGAAATATGTCTTAAAGGAAAACATTTTATTTGATAGGAAATTGAAGTATGATTTTAAAACCATTATTATGGCAACTACATACTAAGCCTAGTGATCCACAACTTTACAGATAGTGTTTAAAATGAGAAGAGGTAAAGGTAGGATCCTAGCGGCCGCTAAGCTAAACCATGATTTATTATTTTATGTCTACTTTCAAAATAAAAAACTTTTGAGCCTAGGGTCTGATATGTCATTTCTGTCATTAAGTAAAGGAGCTTAGCAGGCGCTACACATTTTATTTGATAGGAAATGAAGTGAAGTATGAGTTGAAAACCATGTATCTCATTGGAACTACATACCAAGGCCAGGGATCCAAAACTGTAATGATAGTGTTTAAAATGAGAAGAGGTAAAGGTAGGAGCCTAGTAGCCACTAAGCTAAACCGTGATTTATTATTTTATGTCTACTTTCAAAATAAGAAACTTTTGAGCCTAGGGTCTGATATGCCATTTCTTTCAATAAGTAAAGGAGCTTAGCGGGTGCTACAACATTTTCTTTGATAGGAAATGATGTGAAGTATGAGTTGAAAACCATGTATCTCATTGGAACTACATACCAAGGCTAGGGATCCAAAATTGTAATGATATTTTTTAAAATGAGAAGAGGTTTCTGTCAATAATTAAATGGGATTAACAGGCGCTAAGCATTTTTTATTATAAACGAGATAAAATATGAGTTCAAAACTATGTATCTTATGGGAACTACATATTAAGGCTAGCATCCAAAACTATAAAGATAGTATTTATATTGATAAGAGGTAAAGGTAGGATCCTAGTGACTATTAAGCTATACCATTCAATTCAATAGGTTATGGCGTTCCACTCAATATGTACAAAAGCTTAGTGGTCACTATGCATTTTCTCTCATAAAAATAGATGTGAATTATATGTTACAAACATTAAGTGTTGTGAGTACTACATAATAGATGACAACATAGTAGTGACCTAAAGCTATATACGTGTGGTATTTATAATGACTGGTACTAATGGTGGGAGCCTAGCGACTTCCAAACTATTTCATGATCTTTTATTTTATCTGTGTTCTCAACTTATTAAACTTTTGAACCTAACGTCCACTATGCCCTTACTTTCGTTAAGGGAAAAATGCTTAGCTTTCACTAAGAATTTTCTCCCACAAGATCTGATGTGAATTATGTGTTTCAAATAATATACCTTATGGGAACTAGGTAAGTCTTGATCCCTCATGTACCTTAATCACTCTAAGAAATAAAAACATAGGAAAAAAATAGGAATTTTTTTCCTACCTTTAATAATGTAGGATCCAAACAATAGAATTTTTTTTACCTACCTTAATCACTCTAAGAAATGAAAACATATATTACTTAAAAAGAAAACAAAAGAGAACAACCCTAAGTCCAAGTATAGATATAGATGTAGGGTTTTTCCTAGTCTTCCCTTTTAGCAAAAGGTCACAAATTTGTAGAGGATTTGCAGAAGAGGCATGGTTCAAAGGGTTGAGAAAAAATTCTGCCAAAGTTGGACCCATCTCAGGTTGTGGAGGTGTTTGTCCATGTGACATGAGGATAAGTTGGAGCGGCCTCTTCATTGGCCCCTAAAATTGGTCCTTTGGGTCTTTTAATGAAGAAAATTGGAGAAGACATTACAAAGGAGACTATAAAAGATTGGAAGGGTTTAAGGGTTCCCATGAATCTAACTAAAATTGTTAGGCCAAAGTTACAGTTATTCCCAGCGTATCTTCCTTGGTGATTAAATCCCTAAAGTAACTTGAACGTGATAGGAAAAAGATGAAAAAATTAAACATATAGGGAATGTCTCATTAGACGATGTTATTGAAATTTTTAAGGTCATGAATCTCTGATCCATAGAAAAACATCTTATGGGAACTATGAATGAGATTTTGGGTACATGTGTTTCTGTCGGGTGCACTTTCAACTGCAAGGATCCCAAGGATTTATAATCTAAAATGGATGAAGGAGAGGTCGAGATTCTAGAGGATTGATTGGAAGGAAGTGATTTTGTTTTGGGTATGTTTTATTGAGTTTTAGTGTATTGGGTATTTTTTGTTTCTAAGGTTTTATTGGGGAACAATACCTTAAATATTTATGGGTCTTTCATTAGATAAAAAGGAGCACGAAAAATTTGGTTATAGTGAGTTTCGTTGCTTATTTAATGTTTGTGTATTTGATTGTTTAATGTACTTTGTATTTATAGGCCTAATTTACTTAATAAAACTGGGTTATTTTGGTAATGTTAGACACTAAATATCAGTTGGAAGCATTAAACCAAAGTAAGAAGTAACATGCAGTAAGTTATTTACTGGCTAAGGTTTATAATATTATTTTCACTTTACAAGACAAAGCTCATTTCTGATAAATTTAAGGCATGAGGCTTAATTCATTGACAAACATTCTCATAAGTGGGGGAGCAAAGGTTGTAACAAGGTTGGGGTTTGGCAAGTTGGAGAATGGCCTGAATCTTTGATGGCTATGTTGAGGGAAAGGGGGACATGCTAGAATTTGATACATAGGAATTAACTTGGATTATGAAGTTTTGAGGTTTAAGGCTGATGTGATACCATCTACAATTCCATTCCAGTGAGATTTCACTACAATCATATGAACTATAAACACAATATTGATGATGGGTTTTTAGTTTCGGAGAAAGTATGATGGGAACCTAGCGACTAATAAACTAGATCATGATCTTTTATTTTAGCGTTGTTTTAAAATTATGAAATTGTTGAACCTAACGTCCACTATGACTTTAATTTTGATAAGGAAAAAATGCATAGCGTTCTCTAAGAATTTTCTCCCACAAGATCCGATGTGAATTATTTGTTTCAAACAATATACCTTATGGGAACTACGTAATGCTTGATCCCTCATGTACCTTAATCACTCTAATAAATAACAACATATATTACTTAAAAAAAGAAAACAAAAGAGAACAACCCTAAGTCCAAGTATAGATAAAGACATAGGGTTTTTGCTAGTTTTCCCTTTTAGCAAAAAGGCCACAAATTTGTAGAGGATTAGTGAAAGAGGCATGGTTTGAAGGGTTGAGGAAATAATCCACCAAATTTGGACCCATCTTAGGTTGTGGATGTGTTTTTCCATGTGAAAGGAGGAGAAGTTGGAGCATCCTCTACATTGGCCCCTAAAATTGGTCCTTTTGGTCTTTCAATGAAGAAAATCATAGAAGACATTGCAAAGGAGAATGCAAGAGATTGGAAGGGTTTAAGGGTTACCATGAAGCTCACTATACAAAATTGTCAAGCCAAAGTTACAGTTCTTCCCAACGCAGCTGCCTTGGTGATTAAAACCCTAAAGGAACCTGAACGTGACATGAAAAAGATGAAAAACATTAAACATACTAGGAACGTCTCGTTAGACAATGTTATTGAAATTGCGAAGGTCATGAAGAGTTTATCCATGGAAAAACATCTTACGGAAACTATGAAGGATATTTTAGGTATGTGTGTTTTTTTCGGGCACAATTTCGATGGCAAGTATCCTAAGGATTTACAATCTCATATCGATGAAGGAGAGGTCACGATTCCAAAGGATTGATCAGAAAGAATAAATTTTGTTTTGGTTATGTTTTATTGAGTTTTAGTGTATTGGGTATTTGTTTGTTTCTAAGGTTTGATTGGGGAACAATGCCTTAAAGATTTATGGGTCTTTCATTAGATAAAAAGGAGCACACCAAATTTGGTTATAGTGGGTTTCATTGCTTATTTAATGTTTGTGTATTTGATTGTTTAATGTACTCTATATTTGTAGGCCTAATTTCCTTAATAAAACTGAGTTATTTTGATAATGTTAAATAGTAAATATCAGCTGGAAGCATTAAACCAAAGTAAGAAGTAACATCTAGTAAGATATTTATTGGCTAAGGTTTGTAATAATTTAGTTTCACTTTATAAGACAAAGCTAATTTCCTATGAATTTAGGGCATGAGGCTTAACTCATTGACAAACATTCTCATAAGTGGTGGTGCAAAGGCTGCAACAAGGTTGGGGTTTGGCAAGTTGGAGAATGGCCTGAATATGTGATGGCTATGTTGAGGGAAAGGGGGTTCTACTGGAAGTTGATGTAGAGGATTCAACTTGGATTGTGTAGTTTTGAGGTTTAAGGCTAATGTAAGACCATAGACAATTCCATTGCAATGAGATTTCACTACTATCATTTGAGCTATTAAAATAATATAGATGATGTGTTTTCAGTTCTGAAGAAAATATGATGGGATCCTAGTGACCGCTAAACTAGAGCATGATCTTTTATTTATCGTTGTTTTAAAATTATTAAACCGTTAAACCTAGTGTCCACTATGACCTTACTTTCGATAAAGAAAAATGCTTAGCATTTGCTGAGAATTTTTCCCACAAGACCCGATGTGAATTATGTGTTTCAAACAATATACCTTATGGGAACTAAGTAAGGATTGATCCCTCATGTACCTTAATCACTCTAATAAATAACAACATATATTACTTTAAAAAAGAAAACAAAAGAGAACAACCCTAAGTCCAAGTATAGATAAAGATGTAGGGTTTTTCCTAGTCTTCCCTTTTAACAAGAGGTTGCGGAGTTGTAGAGGATTTTTGGAAAAGGCATGGTTCGAAGCGTTGAGGAAAAATTCCACAAATTTTAGACCCATGTCTTGTTTGTGGAGGTGTTCATCTGTGTGACAGGAGGAGAAGTTAGAGAGGCCTCTTCATTAGCCCCTAAAATTGGTCCTTTGGTTCTTTCACCGAATAAAATCAGAGAAGAAATTGTGAAGGATACTGCAAGAGATTGGAAGGGTTTGAGGGTTATCATGAAGCTCACTGTACAAAATCATCAGAAAAAATTTATAGTTATTCCTAGTGTAGTTTCCTTGGTGATTAAATCCCTGAAGGAACCTTAACGTAACAAGAAAAAGACAAAAAACATTAAACATACTAGGAATGTCTCGTTGGATGATGTTATTGAAATTGCAAAGATCGTGATGTTTCGATCCATGGTAAAACACCTTGTGGGATCTGTGAAGGAGATTCTAGGAACGTGTGTTTTTTCAAGCACACTATAGCTGGCAAGGATCCCAAGGATTTACAATCAAAGATGGATAAAGGAGAGGTCGAGATTCAAGAGGATTGATTAGAAGGAAGCAATTTTGTTTCGGATATGTTTTAATGAGTTTTAGTATATTGGGTATTTGTTTTTTTTAAGGTTTGATTGGGAAAAAATGGATTAAATATTTATAGGTCTAGCATTGAATAAAAAGGAGCACACCAAATTTGATTATAGTGGGTTTCAGTTCTTATTCAATGTTTGTGTATTTACTTGTTTAATGTACTATGTATTTATAGGCCTAATTTCCCTAATAAAACTGAGTTATTTTGGTAATGTTAAACTGTAATTAACAGTTTGAAGCATTAAACAAAATTAAGAAGTAACATCTAGCTAATGTTTGTAATAATTTAGTTTCACTTTACAAGACAAATCTCATTTCCTATGAATTTGGGGCATGAGGCTTAACTCATTGAAAAACATTCTCATAAGTGGAGGTGCAAGGGTTACAACAAGGTTGGGGTTTGGAAAGTTGGAAAATGGCCCGAATCTATGATGGCTATGTTGAGGAAAAGTGGGTTCTTTTGTAAGTTGATGCAGAGGATTCAACTTGGAAACTGTTGAACCTAGCGTCCATTATGCCCTTACTTTAAATAAGAAAAAAATGTTTAGCGTTCACTATGCATTTTCTCCCATAAGCTTTGAAGTGAATTATGTGTTTCGAACAATATACCTTATGGGAATTGTGTAAGGATTGATCCCTCTATCTAGTATGCAGCGCAGCTATTGTCTCTGCTAGGTACATTCCAGCCAACTTGATATAATTATAATCAATGAAAAATATTAGCAATCCAAAGTTTACAATGACTGTAATGGTAGGAGCCTTGCAATAGCTCAGTTAGGTCATGATTAATTATCCTATAGAAATATTTAATAAAATAAACTATTTAAAGTAGTGTCTAATGTACCGTTACTTTCGATAAGTAATGAAACTAAGTGTTAGGTAAACAATATTTCCGATACAAAACATTGTGAAGATGACCATACTTATGTTTAGGAAAACTGTAATCCTTCCTATTTTTTTATAACTTGTGGAATTTCCCACCAAGCGCTACGCTTAAAACATCGTACTCAGAGTAGTTATAGACATTTAGACAAAATGAATAAAGTATGTACGATATACATATATTTCATATTGTTGTATTTAACAAAAAATGATGATCTATCACTAACTTCATTAATGTGATTTGTTTCTCAAATACTCTCCTCAAAATACCAAATATTAGATCTTCCTACCGCTATCCTTTAAACATGTTCATTAGTCTTCTTACAGGCATCTAATCCTCAGTACTAAAGTATGAACGATATACACATAAATCACATAGTCTTGTAAAATAAAAAATCCCAAGCTTCCACAAAATCTCTTCAAAATACAAATTATTACATCTTAATGTCCTCTACGGTTTATCATTAAAAATGTATAAATGGCTTTAAAATTGTTTTAGGTTTTTCTTTTATATCTTGACTAGAAGTTTATCTGTCACTAAAGTGTGTATTTTTTAACGTTCCTATGATTCCATCTATATAATGTTATGGCTTGTCCGGATCATATGTAATACTTTCAAAAGGTGTAAATGGTTTTGTATCTTTAAATGCATCATAATTCGATTTCAAACTTTTTGAAAAATTATGTTTTTATTGATTTGATCCACAAAATATGAATTACTCTAACCATTTGAATGATACATAATATGTCGTATCGAAGCCTAGCGCTCACTAACCATTAAGTTAATTACTCTGTTATGAAACATAGTAAAGAACTCTAGAAGTTGGTATCTGCTAGGGTACTATTTACAATCCTTAACAGAAAATGTGAGAAAAACACTTTAAAGTTCATAAATGACCTAATTATTAATGTATTTTACTCTAAATATAGGTAAAATGTCTTCCATTGTTCACAATTCATTCAGAACAATTCCATTCATCGCAGGTGGTATTTGTTTGAAGAAAAGAGATGAGGAATGGTTTTTGAAACTTAATACTCCTGAAAACTACCACATTGACATGTGATTTTTTTATAGATGAAAATCATGAGGAAGTTGGTATTGTTCTATCGTAAGAAGTTATTAATTTTGGGACACTGCGTGTCTAGGTGAAATGCTTTAACTTTGAAAATAATAAGTGTATTATTCTAGATATGGAGTTGGACGCTTCTTTATTTAGGAAATAGGAAATGCATGCCTCCATAAATAGCGGACCATATTCCTATTCAAAATATGGTTAGAATTTGGGGATTCTAATAGATTCTGACAAAAATGGTTTTTCAAATGCAGAATTCATTCAAAATGCTATATTTATAGTACTCAAAAAATTGTATAGAAACAACAAAACATTTTCTGTTTTTTCATTTTTTTACATAGAAAAGGTTTTATGTCACCTCCAAAATATGCCAAGTTGTTTACTATGTTGAGGCAAACATATTTGACTAAATCTGAGATAAACCCATCTACATCAAAATTGTATGGGTTGAAAAGGAATACTAAATCAACTGGGACTTTTGAGGCTAGTGTAATAGCAGAGACATTTTATTCTTACTGCTGAAGAATAAAAGGAGACAACAAAATGAGAGAAAATTTTCTACATTATTTGAGAAATAAGCAGCCAAATAATATTTTATTGACATCCTGCAGCGAATCCAATGTAAACAAAAAAATTTAATTGCATGAATCACACTTCCTCCAGTTGTTTATACTATTGGGTGAAGAGAGCAATGGAATAAGAAAATTTTATCCCCATATTGGGGAAAAATGGAAAAACGGAAAATAGATCATGAGGTAGAAGAAGTTCTTCCCATTGTGGCTCAGACAATATTAGACAACGATGTGATCTCATTGGAAGGAAATATACCAGCAAGGATTAAAGTCACATACAATTTTTCTTGTAAATGTGCATATATCTATTCTAGCTTCCATCGACTTTATCAGTTATTCCTTTGACTAATTATTTCAATATTGAATGTTTGATCACTAATTTTTTGTAATTTGTCCAGCAAAATTTCTTTTGATGTCATAATTTTGAATAACCAATTGGTATGTAAACAAGATATTTTGTACATAATGGAGAAACTACCAAAAAAATGGTAACTGCAAGAGAAATTGGCCTGTAAGGAAACATCCATCTTTTTCTTTGTGAAAGATCATATGAGTTCTGGGTTGAGATGTTCACTCGATGTTGTTCTATAAATTGTCTAGTACTAGTGCTTTACGGTGACAGTATTGCACTCTGTGTGTTGATGGAATCCAAACTATCTACCATTTTTATTGTTGAGACACAGATTTAAGCAATGTTTTTGAAACATTACTATTCTCATCTAACGAAAGGTTCGTCTCCAGAAACATTTTAAACAAGTGATTTTATTTAATGGATTTTAACCTAAATATGCTACTTATACAATTATTGTTTATTCAGACAACTACAAAGATATAAAATTTGATGTACAATTGTTTCACCATGACGTTACACAACCAATTTAACATGTTGATTTACTTTCAATCATTTTATAAATATGTTTAATGATCTCTATCTTCAATTTCCATGGTTTTCAATTATTTTAACAAAGTTATGTTTTTAATAGTTAAGATGATAGATGTGGAGGATACAGGCACAATGGCCATGAATACGCCATCAGATCCAGGTATGTTAATTGTGTGAATTTACAAACAAAAATGCTAACAAGACCCACAAATTCATAAGACAATAAATGATTTTATAGACAACCAATAAGGCCCAAAAATTTATAGGAAACGATATGATATCTATGTGTATTTTACAACAAAATTATTTATAAGGCCCACAAATTTATAGGAAATGATAACTAACACACATTAGTTTATATTCTTGGCTTAGGGTCAAAGAAATTTTTTAAGGAAATCCATTTGTAAGCTACGATAACAATTTAAAATGAACTATATAGAGCTTAGCGGAGTCTATGCATCCACATTCAGTACAGAAATGGATTGACTAAAAACCATTACATTCATCAATATCTCATTGATTTACAACTGCATATTGTCTATAATGTTTCACTGATTCACTACTGCATACTTACTACTTACATTGAATTAACATTGTTTTGGATTTAACATCATCATAAACAAAACTACATACGGCTTGGTCCAGCTCGTTTGTATGTAAAGCAGCACTTGGCTAGCCTCATTAAAGGTTTTCCAACTAAGTGTAGTTAGACCAATGATGACATAGCCTAGCAATCACAAATCCTCATCAATAGTTGAGGACTATTCTCCGCCAAAGGGTGGTTCCACAAATATAAGCGTAGCTTAATGACCGTTAAATTTTAATTATAATAGATATAATAATTGATATTGTACTTACCATATCACCACAAAAACCACTATGTTTATCCATTTAAGTTTTCCATAGCATGAAATCGATTATGAATTGATTAATGTTTATTTCAAATACATTATGCTCGCATTTTCAATAGGAAGAAATAGATTATGAATTTATGATTGTTTGTTTGAAATACATCTTACATCAACGGATCCAACAACATGAACAGGCAATGTAAACCACCAAGCCACAATCTCAATTGCTAACTATTAGCCATAAGCTAAAATGTTGTTTATTTCAATTGGTTGTAATTGATATGCGGCTGGTGAAGATAAAATCTGTTTACTTCCCTGTAGGTAGAGACAAGAGTTATTTACTCATTTTAGATATGGAGGACCTGTTATATGGGATAAATAAAACATACAATAGGAAAATGGCATTCAGGTTCAGAATGAAAGTTGTCAACCTATGAGGTGGCGTGTCAGAATTTATAAAATTACTATCACCATACTGTGAACTAGGATTTTAGTCTGACACTCTCATTTTTGTGAATGTTAAAAAGATATCAACGAGTTTCAATCAAAAATATCGACTATATTGAATCCATGACTCACTTGGGGAAATTAATATTACAATATAGTCAAGGGAATAACAATAAGAGACATAGAAAAGGTTTGGAGTAGAAATGATTTTTCATACAGTTCAAAAACTACTTTGTGTATTACATTAGGTGCAAAGGGAAACTCCCCTAAAAATTTTATGGTGGCTATGAAAAGCAGACGTAAATATTGTACAAAAGATAAATGGTTAATGGCAAATTTGTACAAAAAAATATCACAAATAGTATCTCAGGAATTGAATGTGGTATAGGGCATCAAATACTTAGAACAAGAAAAATCTAACTAACTATTTATCTTTCATAATGTTGTTATGATTATACTGCTTAACATTGCCAATACTATATACATTCATATGTTATAATGAAATGTACTGCGTAACTAGATATTCTATTATGTTGAGATTGTTAAAACATAATTTGGGAGGATTTATATTTTCACTTATTATAACATGACAATATGATTGAATAACTTTTGTGGTGAATTATTGGAAATACTTGCCCTTGAAAATTTGTAAAATAGTTTTTTTAACACTGTTCATAAAATAAATATAAAATTATGCTATATATACTTCAATATTTTAAATATTTTTTTTAATATAATTAGTGTATATATATATATAATTTATAAAAATTGACGGTCATATCTAAAATATGCAAGTCATATGTGATAGTTATTTCAAATATTTGAAACTATTTTATGGATAAAAAGGATTAAAAAACATCTAAATGGGTGTCAAATTTAACAATACGTTGTGGCCTTTGTTGCAACCATTGAAGGACAAGAGAAGATGTTTGAGATGATATTTGATAAAAAACCGAATTCGAGGGAACTTTTTTTTGGATCTTCACTAGGACAAAGCATAAAAAATGCTTAGCAGTTTCTAGCTCGTTTAAAACATAACCATTTTCTGTATATAACATAGCATAAATAATGGCCAGCGACCGCTATCCCATTTAAAACATAACCATTTTTTGTATATAACATAGCATAAACAATGGCCAGTGGCCACTATCCCTTATAAAATAGAAACATGTTCTATACATAACATAGCATAAATAATGGCCCGCGACTGCTAGCCCATATAATGGATTCCAATATATGGGACTTTGGAGTACATATAATTCCAATATAGCTGATTTTGGATTCCAATATATGTGATATTGGAATCCAATATGTGCGATTTTGGAATCTGATATGTGTAATTTTGGAATCCAATATGTGTGATTTTGAAGTGCAAATAATTCCAATATTTGACATTTTGGAATCTGAAAATAACAATATTGGATTCCAATATTGAGTATATTTTTTAGCTATTGGGACTGAAATAAGTCCAAATTTAGTGAAATAATTGTTTTCTCTTAGACTTTTGACCAAGCATGGAATTTATTTTCTCAATTTGACTCTTAGTGAGCCACTTCCCTTGGTGTTTCATCTACCTTGCTTTTGCTACATGGTAGAGTGTGATTTATTGATGCTTCACGTCCTTAACCACCCTATCAATGATCTGATATGTGTTTAGTGGTGTCATATAGTATCAGTTTAGTTTTTTGCTCTACAAATTTTTTCCAAATTCTGATGTATCCAAGACTGGAGGAGAGTATGGGTGGAGCACCAAGATCTTCATAAATCTATGGGACATAGCCCATTTTATGTATGTTTTATATTCCATCATTTGGATCACATTGATGTAGAATTACCCTTTGTTTTCTTAACGAAAGATGAAAGATATATTTTTGGAAGTTTTCACAGAAAGTCCTTAAATTCTATTTCTTGCAATTTTTAGCAGATTTTGTATTTTGGATTTTTAATGGTCTTCAGAGCATTATTAGGCTTAGTAAAATTTTGGGCAGGATATATATCAACTAGATCCACATTCAAACTTTGTGCTTCATTCCAAACATACACATACATGGGATAAAATTATTGCATATGTCTAACATAGCTACAACTAAGCTCTTCTTAACTCTACGGGACATAGCCCATTTTAGGTATGTCTTACATTCCAACCATTTAGTTCCCATTGATGTAGCTTTTCCTTCTACTTATTAAGGAAAGATGAATGATCCAAAACAGGGATTCCAAAGATATATTATTGGATACTCTTAAAATTTCTATTTTGGTAGTTTTCAGGGAAAGTCCTGAAATTCTATTTCAAGTAGTTTCTAGTAGCTTTTGTATTTTGCATTTTTAGGGCCTTCGTAGAATTTTTGGGCTTAGAAATTTTTTGAGCATGATAGTTATTGACCAGAGCCTAGTCTAACATTGTACTTCACTAAAAATATTCACGTACATGGGATGAAATTATTTCATATGTCTAACATAGCTACAACCGAGCTCTTCACAACTCTACAAGATATAGCTCATTAAAGGTATGTTTTGGATTTCATCCATTGGCTCCCATTGATGTAGAATTTCTCTTTACTTATTAAAGAAAGACTAATTATCCAAAATACGGATTACAAATATTTATTTTTGCAAAGTCTTAAAATTTCTTTTTTTTTGCAATTTTCAGGGAAAGTCCTGAAATTCTTTTTTTGGTAGTTAAGCAGATTTTGTTTTTAAGGGTCTTCGAAGCACTTTTAGGCTTAGAAATTTTTTGGGAAGAATATTTATTGACCGGAACCGTATTCTAAATTTTTTCTTCACTCCAAACATCCATATACATGGGATAAAATTCTTGCATTTTTCGAACATAGCTACAACCGAGCTCTTCATAGCTCTACATGACATAGCCCATTTTAGGTATGTCTTGGATTCTAGCCATTGGCTCCCATTGATGTAGCATTTCCCTTTTCTTATTAAGGAAAAACATTTTATCTAGAACATGGATTCCAAGGATATATTTTTAGAAATACTTATAATATCTAAATTTTATAGTTTATTCAAGAAAGTGCTGAGAGCATATTTGTGGCTATTTTTAACAGCTTTTGTATTTGGCATTTTTAAGGGTTTTCGGATCATTTTTGGGCTTAGAAAAATTTTGGGCAAGTTATTTATCGAATGGATCTACATTCTAACTTTGTTCTTCACTCAAAATATCCCAGTACATGAGATAAACATTTTTCTTTGTTTCTTAAGGAAATACAAATGATTTAGAACATGTCCTTCAATGATCTATTTTTGGAAAGTATTTACATCTCTATTTTTGGAATTTTTTCAGGGAATGTCCTCAAAGTCAATTTTTGATAGTTTTTAGCAACTTTTGCATTTCACATTTTAGGGTCTTCAAAGCATTTTTGGGCTTAGCAAATTTTGGGAAAACTATTTATTGACTAGAGCCATAGTATAACTTCGTTCTTCACTCTAAACATCAATGTACATGATATGAAAGTATAGCATATGTCCAACATAACTACAACTAAGCTCTTCATAGATCTATGATACATAGCCCATTTAAGATATGTCTTGGATTTCAACCACTGGCTCCCATTGATGTAGTATTTGCATTTGCTTCTTAATGAAAGATGAATGCTCCACAACAGGATTCTAAATATATTTTTTGGAAAGTCTTAAATTTATATTTTTTGCATCTTTTCAGGGAAATTCTTGAAATTCTATTTCTGGCATTTTTTAGCATATTTGTATTTTTCTTGTTTTAGGGTCTTCGGATAATTTTTAGGAAAAACAAAATTTTGGGCACATGATATTTATCAACTGGATTCACATTATAATGTCATGCTTCATTACAATCATCCACATGCATGGGATGAAATACTTTCATATGTCCAACATAGCTACAACTGAGCTCTTCATATCTCTATGGGATTTATAGTCCATAAAAGGTATGTCTTAGATTCCATCCATTGATTTCCATTAATGTAGCATTTCACTTTGATTTTAAGGAAATATGAATGATCCAGAATAGGGATTCCAAATATCTATTTTTGGAAAGTCTTCAAAAAAAATTGGTAGTTTTCAAGGAAAGTCACGAAAGTCTATTTTTGACAATTTTTAACAACTTTTGTTTTGTGTATATTTGATGGTCTTCAAAGCATTTTTGGGATTAGAAAAAATATAGGTATGATATTTATTGACTGGAACCGTAGTCTAACTTCTTCCTTCACTCTAAACATTCATTTACATGGAATTAAATTGATGCATTTGTCCAACATAGCTACAACCGAGCTCTTCATGGCTCTATGAGACATAAGCCATTTAAGGTATGTCTTGGATTCCAGGAATTGTCTCCCATTGATGGTAACATTTACCTTTTCTTCTTAAGGAAAGTAAAATGATCCTAAACATGGCATCTAAATATCTATTTTTGGAAGGTCTTAAAATTTCTCTTTTTGGTACTTTTTAGCAAAAGTCCTGAAAGTCTATTTCTGGTAGTTTTTAGAAGAATTTGTATTTTACATTTTTTAGGGTATACGGTGAATTTTTGGGCTAAGAAAATTTTTGGGTGGGATATTTATCAATAAAATATGCAATCTAAATTTGTTCTTCACTCCAAATATCCATGTTCATAGGATGTAAATCTTGCATATGCTAAACATAGCTACAATCAGGCTCTTCAAAGCTCTACAGGATATAGCCCATTTCAGGTATGTCTTGGTTTCCAACCATTGGATTAAAACAAATTGGGCATTTATATTAATTAAATAAAGCCACAGTGTAACTTCTTGCTTCATTCTAAATATCCAAGTACATAGGATGAAATTCTTGCATATGTCCAACATAGCTACGATTGACCCCTTCATAGCTCTATGGAACATAGCCCATTTAGGGTATTCCTTAGGTCCCATTGATGTAGCATTTTTATTTTCCTCTTAAGGAAAGAAGAATGATCTAAAACATGGATTTAAAAGATCTATTTATGAAAATTCGTAAAAAAAATATTTTTGGCAGTTTTTCAGGGAAATTCTTGACACATTATTTCTGATAGTTTTTAGATTATTTAGTATTTTAAGTTTTAAAATGTCTTCAGAGCATTTTTGGCTTAGAAAATTTTTGAACAGGATATTTATCGGTTGGAGGTGTAGTCTAACTTCGTGTTTCACTCCAAACATCAAGTGTGGATGGGATGAAAATCTTGCATGTGTCTAACATAACAACAACTGAGCTCTTCATAGCTCTACAAAACAACACATTTTAGGTATGTCTTGGATTCCATCCATTGGCTCCCATTGATGCAGAATTTTCCTTTGCTTCTTAAGAAAAGATGAATGATCCACAACAAGGATTCATAAGATCTATTTTTCGAAGGTCTTAAAATTTATATTTTTGGAAGTTATTAGGGGAAATCCTGAAAGTTTATTTCTAGCAGCTATTTTTTTATTAAAGGAAAATAGTTTTGAAGGGATTATACCCTGTTACAAAAAAGGATCAACAGCCATATCAACATGGAAAAGTAGAAAAAAAGGATCTGAATCTAGATATTATAATAATCCCAACAGTAGTCAAAAGAGAAGCTACTAATAAAAAGCAAGACGGGATATAATTGTAACTATACAACATAAAAGCAACATACTTTTAGAAATTAAAAAACAACTTGAACTCATCCGGCCAGCCTAGGAGGTATTATTTCTTTGAATCCTTATCAATCCTTGATTTGATCATCTGTATGGAGGTAAAAATCACCAAAGTGGTGATATGTGTTGGATCATTAATGTTCATCTGCGAGATGGCTTGATTTCTCTCCTTTTCTGTACCCCAAATATCCTCGGGGAATCCACTCAACATTGAGATGCTTCTGACATGTTGTTCAAGAAACTCACTTATAGCTTTGAAGATGGCCATATTGTGATCATTTCTATCCTTAGATCTCCCCATTCTAATATCCAGGGAGTTCAATTTTCTATATATTTCATCAGTCTGATATGTGCCAAACCCCGCATCCTCATTCATCTTTCTTTTCCCCTTTTGCTTATTTAACTGATGCAACTCTTTCTTAATACTTTCTACCTCATTTTCCAGTGTTTCCATTCTGAGGAGAATGTTTTCCCTCTCTTGTAACAATTGTTAATAGCTTTTGTATTTTACATTTTTGAGAGTTTTCAGAGTATTTTAAGGCTTAGCAAAATTTTGGTTAGGGTATTTAACGACTGGATCTGTACTCTAGCTTTGTGCTTAACACAAAACATCCATGTACATGGGATGAAAGTCTTGCATATGCTCAACATAACTCGAACAGAGCTCTTCTTAGCTCTACGGGATAACCCATTTGAGGTGTATCTTATATTTATCAGCCGAATATGTTAGAAACATCCACATACATGGGATGAAAGTCTTGCATATTTCCAAAATAGATATAACTGAGCTCTTCATATCTCTATGGGACAACCCATTCCACACATGTCTTGGATTCCAGCCACTGGCTTCTATTGATGTAGAATTTCCCTTCATTTCTTAAGGAAATACGAATGATCCAGAATAGGGTTTCCAAAAATCTATTTTTAGAAAGTCTTAAAAATTTTGTTTTTTAGCAATTTTTAGGAAAGGTCTGAAAAATATATTCTTGGTGGTTTTAGCAGCTTTTGTATTTTGCATTTTGAGTGTCTTTGAAGCATTTTTCAGATTAATTTTTTTTTGGGAAATATATTAAGCGACGAGAGCTATAGTATATTCTCTTTAAAACTCTATGTACATGGGAGGAAATTCATGCATATGTCCAACATAGCTACAACTGAGCTCTTTATAGCTTTATGGGACATTGTCCATTTCAAGTATGTCTTAAATTCAAGCCATTGGGCTACCATTGATGTATCATTTTAATTCTTAAGAAAATATGAATGATCCAAAATAGGGATTCCAAATATATATTTTTGAAACTCTTAAAATTTCTATTTTTTGAAGTTTTCACGGAAATCCTTGAAAGTCTATTTGTGGAAGTTTTTAGAAGCTTTTATATTTTATATTTTTGAAGGTCTTCGGAGCATTTTTCGGCTTAGTAAAATTTATAGCAATATATTTATCATCCGGAGCTACAATCTAACTTCATTCTTTACTCCATACATCTACATACATGCGATGAAAGTATTGCATATGTCTAGCATAGCTATAACCAAGATCTTCATAGCTCTATGGGACAACCCATTTTAAGTATGTCTTGGATTCTAACCATTTGCTCTCATTTATGTAGTGTTTCCCTTTTCTTCTTAAGGAAAGATGAATGATGTAGAACAAAGCTTCCAAATATTTATTTTTGGAAAGTCTTAAAATTTCTATTTTTGGCAATTTGTAGGGAAAGTCCTGAAAGTTTATTTCTAGAAATTTTTAGCAACTTTTATATTTTGCATTTTGAGGGTCTTCAGAGCATTTGTGGGCTTAGAAAATTTTCGGGATGAATATTTATGGATCAAACTTGAAGTCTGACTTCATGCTTCACAACATACATGCACCTACATGGGATAAAAGTCTTGCATATGTCCAACATAGCTATAACTGAGCTCTTCATATCTCTACAAGAAATAGTTTGTTTTAGGTATGTATAGAATTCCAACCATTAGCTCCAATTTCTGTAGCATTTCCCTTTTCTTTTTAAGGAAAGAAAAATGATCTAGAAAAGGGATTCCAAAGATATTTTTATGGAAAATCTTAAAATTTCTATTTTTGACAGTTTTCATGGAAAGTTCTGAAAGTCTATTTTTAGCAGCTTTTCTTGCATTCTTTATGGTCTTCAGAGCATTTTTGGGCTTAATAAATTTTTGGGTAGGATATCTATCAATTGTATTTGTAGTCTAGATTCATGCTTAACTCCAAACAACCATGTACATGGGTTGAAATTTTGTCATATGCTGAACATAGCTACAACTAATCTCTTCATAGCTCTACAAGACATAGCCCATTTTAGGAATGTCTGGGATTCTAGCCATTAGCTCCCATTGATGTAGCATTTCCCTTTTCTTCTTAAAGAAATATGAATTATCTAGAATAGGGCTTCAAAAGATCTATTGTTGGAAATTCTTTAGATTTCCATGTTTGGCAGTCTTCTAGGAAAGTTGTGAAAGTTTATTTCTAGCAGTTTGTAGTAGCTTTTGTATTTTACATTTTTTAGGGTCTTCAAATTATTTTTGGCCTTACCATTGTTTTGGGAAGTTTATTTATCGACTAGAGCCACAATATAAATGTGTGCTTCATTCCTAGCATCCATGTATAAGGGATGAAATTCTTTCTTATGTGCAACATAGCTACAACCAAGGTCTTCATAAGTCGACGGAACAACCTATTTTAGGTATGTCTTGTATTCTAACCATTGGCTCCTATTTATGTAGTGTTTCCCTTTATTTCATATGGAAATACAAATGATTTAGAACAATAGTTTTAAAGATTTATTTTTGGAAAGTCTTAAGATTTCTATTTTGGTAGTTTTCAAGGAAAGTCCTGAAATTCTATTTCTGGGAGTTTTTACAATCTTTTGTATTTTTCCATTTTTTCCCCAATATGGGAATCATATTTTCTTTTTCCATTTCTCTGTTCACCCAATAATATAGATAACTAGCGGTAGTGTGATTCATGCAATTTTAATTTTTTGATTACATTAGATTCACTGCAGGATGTCAATACAATATTATCTGGATTCTTATTTCTCAAATAATGTAGAAATTTTTCTTTCATTTTGTCATCTCCTTTTATTTTCCAACAATAAGAATCAAATGTCTTTGCTATTAAACTAGCCTCAAAATACCCAGTTGATTTATTATTTCTTTTCAACCCATGTAATTTTGATTTAGATGGGTTTATCTCTAATTTATTCAAATATGTTCTCCTTAGCATAGTAAACAACTTGGCATGTTTCAGAGGTGAAAGAAAACTTTTTGTATGCAAAAAGTGACAAACAGAAGATGTTTTATCGTTTCTATACACTTTTCTAAATACTGTAAATATACCATTTTGAATGAATTTTGCATTTGGAAAACCAGTTTTGTCACAATCTGTTAGAATCCCCATATTCCAACTATATTTTGAACATGAATATGGTCTGCTATTTTTGGAGGCATGAATTTCCCGTTTCCAAAACAAAGAAACATCCAACTCTATATCCAAAATAATATAATTATTGCTTTCAAATTCAAAGTATTCCACCTGGACACGCAATTTCCCCAAATAAATAACTTTAGATGATATACCAATGCCAGCTTCCTTATGATTGTCATCTATAACAATAAATAATCACAAGTTGACATAGTAGTTTTGAGGGGAATTAAGTTCCACAAACCATTCCTCATCTATTTTCTTCTAACAAATATTGCCTGTGATGAATGGAATTTTTTTGAATGGAGGGTGAACAATGGATGACATTTTACCTATATTTATAGTAAAATATATTAATAATTAGGTCATTTCTGAAATTTAAAGTGTTTTTCTCACATTTTTTGTTAAGGAATGTAAATAGTACCCTAGTGGACACCAAATTCTAGATTTTTTTACTATTTATCATAAAAAAGTAATTAACTGAATGGTTAGAGACCACTAGGATTCCATAAGACATCTTATGTATCATTTAACTAGTTAAAGTAATTCAATTTTTTGGATCAAATCAATAATAACAAAATTTATCTAAAAGTCTGAAATCGAATTACGATACATTAAAATATGCAAAACCATTTGCACCTTTCGAAAGTACTACATATGATCCGTACAAGCCATAACATTATATAAATGGCATGATAGAAACGTTAAAAAATACAAACTTTATTGACAGATAGACTTCTAATCAACATATAAAAGAACATCCTAAAATAATTTTTAAGCCATTTTTAACTTTTTAATGATAAACCATAGAGGACATTAAGATGTAATATTTGGTACTTTGAAGAGATTTTGCAGTATCTTGGGATTTTTTATTTTACAAGACTAAGTGATTTATGTGTATATCGATCATACTGTAGTAGTGAGGATTAGATGTTTGTAACAAGACTAATGAACATGTTTAAAGGATATCAATCAGAAGATCTAATGTTTGGTATTTTGAGGAGAATGTTTGAGCAATAAATCACATTAATGAAGTTAGTGGTATTTCATCATTTTTGGTTATATAAGACAATGTGAAATATATGTATATTCAACATACTTTATTCATTATGTATAAATGTCTATAACTACTATAAGTATGATATTTTAAGTGTAGCGCTAGGTGGGAAATTTCACAACAAGCTATCATAAATAAATGGGATGGATTACACTTTTTCTAAACATAAGTATGGCCCTCGTCACAACGTTTTGTATCAAAAAAATTATTTACCTAATGCTTAATTTCATTTCTTATCGAAAGTAACATCACATCAAACGCTACTGACAACAACTTCTTTTGTTGAAAATTACGATAAAATAATAAATTGTGACCTATTTGAGAGACCATGAGGCTCCTACCATTACAATTTTTGATTGCTAGTGTTTTTCATTAATTATAATTATATCATGTTGGTTGGAACGTACCTGACAGAGACAATAATTGCATTGCATAACATATAGAGGGATCAAGACTCACGTAGTTCCCATAAGGTATATTGTTTGAAACATATAATTCACATCAGCTATTATGGGATAAAATGCTTAGCAAACACTAAGTAATTTTTTTGTATCGAAAGTAAGGGCATAGTGGACGATAGGTTCAATAGTTTAAATTTTTGAAAATAGCGATAAAATAAAAGGTCATGCTCTAGTTTAGCAGTCACTAGGATCCCATCATACTTGATTCGGTACTCAAAACTTTTCATTGATACTGTGTTTTTAGTTCATCTGATTGTAGTGAAATCTCACTGGAATGGAATTATAAATGGTCTTACATCAGCTTTTAACCTCAAAATTATATAATCCAAGTCGACTCCTCTGCATCAACTTCCAACAAAACCCCCTTTCCCTCAACATAGCCATCACATATTAAGTCCACTTCCCAACTTGCCAAACCCCAACCTTGTTGCAACCTTTGCACCAACACTTATCAAAATGTTTATAAATGAGTTAAGCCTCATGCCCCAAATTCATAAGAAACGAGCTTTGTCGTGTAAAGTGAAAATAAATTATTATAAACCATGGCTAGTAAATATATTACTAGAAATTGATTCTTATTTTGGTTTAATGCTTATAGCTAATATTTACAGTCTAACATTACAAAAATAACTTAGTTTTATTCAAGAAATTAGGCCTATAAATACAAAGTACATTAAACAATAAAATACACAAGCATTAATTGAGAAACAAAACCCATTATAAAACAATTTGGCGTGCTCCTTTTTATTCAATGAAATATCCATAAATATTGAATCCATTGTTCCCCAAATCAAACCTTAAAAACAAATAAATACCCAATACACTAAATATCAATAAAACATACCCAAAACAAAATTGCTTCCTTCCGATCAATCCTTTGGAATCTCGACCTCTCCTTCATCGATATCTGATTGTAAATTCTTGGGATCCTTACCATCAACAATGCACCTAATAGAAACATGTGTACCCAAAATATCCTTCACAGTTACCACAAGATGTTTTTCCATAGATCGGGGCTTCATGAAATTTCAAATTTCAATAACATTTTCCACCGAGATGTTCCTGGTATGTTTAATGTTTTTCATATTTTTCTTTTCATGTTCAGGTTCCTTCTAGGATTTAATCAATAAGGAAGTTGTGCTAGGAACACCTGTAACTTTGTCCTAACAATTTTATATAGTGAGCTTCACGGTAACTCTCAAGCCCTTCCAATCTCTTATAGTCTCCTTTGCAATCTCTTCTCTGATTTTATTCAGTGAATGACCCAAATGACTAATTTTAGGGGCCAATGAAGAGGTTGTTCCAACTTCTTGTCCTATCACATAGATAAACACCTCCACAACCTAAGATGGGTCCAACTTTCGTGACATTTATTCTCAACCCTTAGAACCATCCCTCTTCCACAAATCCTCTACAACATCATGGTATCTTGCTAAAAGGGAAGGATAGAAAAAACCCTACGTCTTTATCTATACCTAGACTTAGGATTGCTCTCTTTTATTTTCATTTTTTAAGTCATATATGTTGTTATTTCTTAAAGTGATTAAAGTACAATATTAAAGGAAGGTAAAAAAATTTCCCTATTTTTTGGGTCCTGCGATATTAAAGGTAGGTAATTTTTTCTTCCTACTTTTTTCCCTATGTTGTTATTTCATAGAGTGATTAAGGTACATGAGCAATCATGTCTTACATATTTCTAATAAGGTATATTATTTTAAACACATAATTCACAACCGATGTTGTGGGAGAAAATGCTTAGTGAACGCTAAGCATTTTTTCCGTCTCGAAAGTAAGCGAATAATGGACACCAATTAAACAATTTAATAATTTGAAAATAAAAATAAAATAAAAGATTATGCTCTAATTTAGCAGTCACTAGGCTCCCATTATACTTGCTCTAGTACTAAAAAACCATCATCAATATTGTGTTTATAGCTCATCTAATTATAGTGAAATATCACTGAAATGGAATTGTAGATGGTCTTACATAAGCCTTAAACCTCAAACGTATGTAATCCAAATTGAATCCTCTGCATCAACTTCTATCATAACCCCCTTTCCCTTAACATAGCCATCACAAATTCAGGCCATTTTCCAAATTTCTAAACCCCAACCTTGACGTAGCCTTTGCACCAACACTTATGAGAATGTTTATAAATGATGTTAGGGTTAAACCATATAACATTGTTGCACAGATCTAAAATTAGATAAAGAATACAAATAATGAATGCAGAAATAAGCTAGAAGATAAAATAAACAAGAGAAAGATAACAACAGATTTAACGTGGTTCACTCAGTATGGGATATGTCCACCAAGAAATGGCCAATATTATTATTTAGTGCTTTACAGAAGAAATACAATGAAGATATACTAGCTTCCAACACCTCACAGGATGTACAATCCTTTTCCCTCACTTAGCGTACTCTTTCTTGCTCACCAAGAAAACTAACATGTAAGCAATTGTTATTTTCTTCTCTCATGCCCACATATAATGCATACATGCATATATATCTATTATTGGAAACTAACTATGCTTTTATAATCAAGAAATAATCTTTAAAGAAAAAGATTTAATGTAATTTTCATCCAAATAAAAAAACATTGTTGCACAGGTGAACGATGTCAGTCACTACCTGACCGATGTCAGTAACTCCTTGACCTATGTTGGTTACCTCCTGACGGATGCTAGTAAGTGTCAAAACCAACAACATGTAAAAGCAAGCTTCTTGCGAAGTAATTAAGCTCCACAAATTCAGGCCATTTTCTAACTTGCCAAACCCCAACCTTGATGTAGCCTTTGCACCAAAACTTATGAGAATATTTGTAAATGAGTTAAGCCTAATGCCCCAAATTCATAGGAAACGAGAATTGTCTTAGAAAGTGAAAATAAATTATTACAAACCTTAGCTAGTAGATATATTACTAGACATTACTCTTATTTGGGTTTAACACTTTCAGCTAATATTTACAATCTAACATTACCAAAATAACTCAGTTTTATTAAGAAAATTAGGCCTAAAAATAAAGAGTACATTAAATAAGAAAATACAAAAACATTAAATATGTAACAAAACCCACACTAATCAAATTTGGTGTGCTCCTTTTTATTCAATGAAAGACCCATAAATCTTTAAGCCATTATTCCCAAATCAAACCTTAAAAACCAACAAATACCCAATACACTACAACTCAATAAAACATACCTAAAACAAAATCACTTCCTTCTAATAAATCCTTTGGAATCTTGACATCTTCTTCATCGATCTCTGATTGTAAATCCTCAGGATCCTTGCCATCAATATTACACCTAAAAGAAACACACATACCCAAAATATCCTTCAAAGTTCCCATGAGATGTTTTTCCATGGATCAGGGCTTCATGACCTTCACAATTTCAATAACATAGTCTAACAACATGTTTCTAGTATGTTTAATGTTTTTCATCTTTTTCCTATTGCATTCAGGTTCCTTCTAGGCTTTAATCACCAAGGCAGCTGCATTGCAAACAACTGTTACTTTAGCATGATGATTTTGTACAATGAGCTTCACGATAACCCTCAAACCCTTCTAATGTTTTTTAGTCTCCTTTGCAATATCTTCTCTAATTTTCTTCGGTGAAAGACCCGAAGGACCAATTTTAGGAGACAATGAAGAGGTTTCTCTAACTTCTCCTCCTATCACATGGATGAACACCTCCACAACCTAAGATGGGTCCAACTTTGGTGACATTTTTTTTGAACGCTTTGAACCGTGTGTCCTCTACAAATCCTTAAAAAACCTGCATATTTATTTGTACTTGTATTTAGGGTTTTTCTCTTTTGTTTTTTTTAATTAATATACGTTATTATTTCTTAGAGTGATTAAGGTACAATATTAAAGGTAAATAAAAAAAGTTTCCCTATTTGTTGGGTCCTACAATATTAAAGGTAGGTAATATTTTGTCTTATTTTTTACTGATGTTTTTATTTCTTAGATTGATTAAGGTACATGAGGGATCAAGCCTTATGTAGTGCCGATAAGGTATATTGTCTAAAACACATAATTCACATATGATCTTTTGGGAGAAAATTATTAGCGAACTCTAAGCATTTTTCCCTTATCGAAGGTAAGGGCATAGTGGACGCTAGGTTCAATAGTTTAATAATTGGAAAAAAATGATGAAATAAAATATCATGCTCTAGTTTAGAAATCCCTAGGCTCCCACCATTACTAACAATCATTATAAATACCATATGTATATAGCTTTGGGTCACTATTGTATTTTTATCTATTTTGTTTTAGATATTGAAACACTTTTTACAGGAGCTCAAAACCTAGGGATTGGAGGGATACCACTCAAGTAAAACATAGACCATACCGTAAACTAGCACACCCTAACCAAAAGAAAAAACATCTTCAAGCATGCAAGGAGAATAGAATCCCAAATTCCACAACAAAGACTGATAGAACAAAAAAGAAAGACCAAAACCGGACATAATAGAAAAATTAAACTAGAGAAACATGTCGGCAAGGACCAACCACCTTCTTGACTCCCAAAGTCCCCCCTTCATGATCAATCTAAAGGAGGAAATTTTAGTAAAAATCAAGCATGTGATGAAGCCTCACAATGCCCACACGCTCCATGAAGAATGGTGCCGAGAGACTTGGGAGATCCAATTTCTCAAAAAATTTCCCTTCAGAGATCCCTTCCACATAGGCAACATGCATTACTTCAGGAAATTTCATCAAGACCACAATGCTAGCCAACAACTCCACTATCAATTGTTGTGCCTCCTCCAAATCTTGTCTATCTCAAACCGAGTCAGGAAAAGGCTGAGCTCTACCACATTCCTCTAGCGCTTCCACTAAGTTAGCTTGATGTATGGGTTTGATGAATTGAATCACTAACACCCTAACCTCCTAAATATTATGCCTCACCAAGAATATTCATGATTTCAAATAGGAAGCCACCTCAGAGTTAACATGAGAACGATCTGAATCCGCTAGATATTCTGCCCCTAGGATGTGAGTAATGGCTTCCCTGACAAGATCAGAGTTGGCCTAGAAAATAATCTGCAAGATAGCCTATGAAACCTCCCCATGAAAGGCCATCTCCCTCTTCTCTTTACGCAATAACAATAATGGTAGAGGCTGAACTACCATGGTAAAATAGAATGAAACTTCCATCATCATGGGCCACCAAAAATAGATGAGATGGAAACCTGTACCACCTCAAATTAAATATTCTCAGGGCTCCCTTCTGAAGAAATAATTTCTTTAAAATTCTCCTAATCACTCACATGCTCAGAAATTACCGATCCGACTCTATTAATAATGCCCCTTTTAGTGAGAATATCGATGACACTATTCATCTCCCTATAAACATGCTTAATGTTCCAAATTGGGATTTTATTTAATCAAAAAAAACTTGCTAATGAAATAATCCAAATGCCAAGACATAGCCTTTCCTTTTCTCATGGAATTTATTACCACTTGGGAGTCCCCTTCAATTTCTAAGGCTTTGCAACCAATTTGGACCACCAACTTAAGTCCTTCAAGAAGGACTTCTACCTTTGCAACATTACACGAAGTAACTTTGAGAGGGATAGACCTATTACGAATTTATCTTCAACGTATATAATAAAGCAACCCACTCCTAATATACCTAGATTTCCCTTAGACACTCCATTTTTGTTTTCATATGCTATGTAGTACTCACAAGACTTATTGATTGTAACATATAATTCATATATGTTTTTACGAGAGAAAATTCTTAGCGACCACTAAGATTTTGTACATATTGAATGGAACACCATAATGTATTAAATTGACTGGCATAACTCAGTGGATGCTAGGCTCCTACCTTTACCTCTTCTCATTTTAAACACACACTATAAAGTTGTGGATCACTAGGATTAGTATGTAGTTGCCATAAGATACATGATTTTCAAGACATATTTCAAATCGTTTCTTAACAAAGAAAATTATTAGTGCCCACTAAGCTCCTTTACTTATTGACAGAAATGACATATCATACCCTAGGTTCAAATAATTCTTATTTTGAAACTAGTTGTATAGTAACACTAATTGTAAGTCTTGGATCGATAGCCTTATCATGCATCTGAAATATCTTGTTCGAACTTAGATAATTCATTTACATTAGCACACACTATATCTAACAATGTAGAAGTCGATTTTGATAAATAAAGGAATGTAAATGTTTGTATATTATTCTAATAATCTTCAAAACTATGTTTAGGATTTATTTCTTCTATTTATTTTAATACATTTTTTGCTATGCTTGGTTCAATTATATATTATATAATATATTTTTTATTATGTTTATATTATTATAGGCTATAAACAATTAAAAATGTTTATTTTTCAATTTTTAAACCATGGAAAAATAAAAATAGGGAAATTTGAATTACCTTGCATTTTCAGATATTTAAAATTTCAATAGCCTGCTCTTTCAGTTTTAGAGGGGGAAAGTTTTTGGATATTTGAAATTTCAATAGCCTTCCCTTTTGCTTTTATACGGGAATTTTTTTTGGATATTTTAAGTTTCAATATCTCGTCATTTTACTTTTAAAGGGGGTAAGTTTTCAGATGTTTGAAATTTCAATAGCCTGTCCTTTTGCTTTTATAGGGGAAAGTGAAAATTTCAAATATTCGTATCCTGCTCTTTTTCTATTTTTGAAATTTCTTTCATCTGTTATCTTATTCAAATAATCATTACAATTATTTTCACAACCTATGTTGATATCCTCCTTTATGTGCATCCTTTTTGTGCATATTTTTGTGCTTCTTTTGTGTACATTTCTCTACGAACAAGATTATAATCGCATGAAAAAAAATTACGATTCGAACATTCAGCCCTACAATCTACGGTCCACACATATTTTCTTTATTTTGAAGACATTATTTTCTGATTGACCGAAAAAATCCAAAACCCTACTCAATATTTCTTTGAGGTATTTAATAATTTGTTTAGCACATTCCATGAAATCTGTTTGCAAACTACATCCTCTGACAACCCTACACTGACTCAAACTACACTATTTCACGTGTTTGTAAACAATATCACAATGACAGAACTAGATGCATACGAAGAAAACCACGAGAGGCTTTCGTAGAGGGCCCCAACATGGAGTTCTCAAATTTGACAAGACATCTATAGGTGCCACGGAGTTTGAGAAATCACTCGTCAAAGAAATGGCGTGATTGGGCCTCAGGGCTCTTAAGCAACTACGCCCAGATGGGGTAGTCTGGAAGCACGGGGAGCATAGGGAACCAAAATGAAGCCTCCACTAGTGTTCACCTAGCCACCTTGACGTGTTGGCATAGTTGGTTTAGTCCCATGAGCTTCCGTTTGTAAACTACAACCTTTGGCTGCCCTACACTGACTCAAATTGCACTATTTCGCGTGTTTACAAACAATATCATAGCAAGAGAACCTGATGGAGACGGAGAAAACCATGAAATAATTTCATAGAGGGACCAAACATAGAGGTATCAGATCTTATCATACGTCTATAGGTGCCACAGAGTCCAAGAAATCACCTATCGAAGATATGGCGTGTTTGGGCCTTAGGGCTCTTAAGCGACTACGCCCGGATGGGGTAGCCCTAAAGCACGGGGAGCATAGGGAACCAAAACAAAGCCTTTGCTAGCATTCACTTGGCCACCCTAACATTTTTTTGTATTTGGTTCGGTCTCATGAGCTTCTGTTTGCAAACTACAGCCTCTGGCAGCCCTACACTGACTTAGACTGCACTATTTTGTGCGTTTTCAAACAATAGTACAACGAAAGAACCAGATGGAGATAGAGAAAAATACCGGATAATTTTGTAGAGAGCCCTAACGTGGAGGTCTCAAATCTGATGATACATCTCTAGGTGCCACGGAGTCTGAGAAATCACCCATCGAAGATTTGACGTGTTTGGGCCTCAGGGATCTTAAGCGACTACGCACGAACGGGGTAGCCTAAAAGCATACGGAGCGTAGGGAACCAAAGAGAATCCTCCACTACCATTCACCTAGCCACCCTAATGTTTTGACGTAGTTGGTTTGGTCCCATGAGCTTCCATTTACAAACTACATCCTCTGGCAGCCCTACACTAACTCAGACTACACTATTTCACGTGTTTACAAATAATAGAACAGCGAGAGAACTAGATGGAGACAAAGAAAAATATGAGAGAATTTAGTAGAGGGCCCCAACATGGAGGTCTCATATTTTACGAGGCATCTCTAGGTGCCACAGAGTTTGAGAAATCACCTGTTGAAGATATGGCGTGATTGGGCCTCAGGGCTCTTAAGTGACTACGCCTCGACAGGGTAGCCTGAAAGCACATGGAGCATAGGGAACCAAAACAAGGCCTCTAATAGCGTTCACCAAGCTATCTCGATGTGTTAGCGTAGTTGGTTTGGTCCCACGAGCTTCCATTTTTAAACTATAGCCTCTGGCAGCCCTACACTGATTCAAACTGCACTATTTCGCTCATTTACAAACAATAACACAACAAGAGAACCAGATGGAGACGAAGAAAACCATGAGATAATTTTGTAGAGGGCCCCAATATGGAGGTCTCATATCTAATGAGACATCTCTAGGTGCCACGGAGTCTGATAAATCACCCGTCGAAGATATGGCGTGTTTGGGCCTCAGGGCTCTTAAGCGACTACACCAGGACGGGTTGCCCGAAAGCACGGGGAGTGTAGGGAACCAAAAATAAGCTTCCATTAGCATTCACTAGGCCACCCTGATGTGTTGGTGTAGTTGTTTTGGTCCCATGAAATTTTGTTTTCAAACTACAGCCTCTTGCAGCCCTACACTGACTCAAACTGCACTATTTCACGCGTTTGCAAACAATAGCACATCTAGAGAACTGGATGGAGACAGAGAAAACAGCGAGAGGCTTTCATAGACTACAAAAATATAACCTAACTAGGTAGAGTAATATACTAAATCAACATTCTATTTCTCACATATAAAATGAATTTCTACCTTCAAAAAAGAAACTATGGGTGAATGCTCAATCAAAAAATTAATTACAATTCTAAACGAGTTTCAGGCTCAATTATTAATACTTCATTGTATTTTTTCTTGCTAGTATGCTACTTTTGGAACTACCTAGTTTTATTTGTGAAGTTGGAGCAGCTGGGAGTAATAAAAATAATCAACTTGGAATGTTTTCCTTAAGATTATCCATGATTCTATCGTTAACATCACATAGATCTTCCATTTTAGTTAAGTTGTGATCCTTCCATGCTTCCCATTTTTCCTTTTCTTCCACTTGTATCTTCTCTTTAAGTTCTTCCAGATGTTTTTGGGTAATAAAATTGACTCTTTATGACTTTCAGGAGGCATTTCTTATTGAATCATAGTGACATCTTCACCTAATTGTTTTTCTTCACGATTTTCATTGCCATCTAAAGTTGAAGATTGAATATTTATATGGCCTTCGGCTTCTTTTTTGGCACAAACAACATTTTGTAATGTCCAAAAAAAATCAGGTTCTTCATTCTCTGTTTGATTGAAGATATTCATTCTTTCAAAATGAACAGTTGGAACATTGGTGGTCTCCCCAACAAAACTAAGTTCATAGTCTACATATTTTCATCCTGTCAGAAAATCATTTAACATTGGTGGTTTCCTCCACCCGTGCTTTCAGGCTACCTCGTCCAGGCATAGTCGCTTAAAAGCCTTAAGGCCCAAAAACACCATATCTTTGACGGGTGATTTCTCAGACTCCGTGGCACCTAGAGACGTCTCGTTAGATCTAAGAGATCCACATGGGGGACCTCTTAGAAATCCTCTCACGTTTTCTCTATCTCCATCCGGTTCTCTCACTGTGATATTGTTTGCAAATGTGTGAAATAGTGCAGTCTAAGTCAGTGTATGGCTGCCAGATGTTGTAGTTTGAAAACGGAAGCTCATAGGACTGAACCAACTACACCAGCACATCAGGGTGGCTTGGTGAACGCTAGTGGAGGATTCATTTTGGTTCCCTATTCTCCCCTTGCTTTTGGGCTACCCTGTTTGGGCATAGTCCCTTAAAAGCCCTAGGGCCCAATCACGACATATCTTCAGCGGGTGATTTCTTGGACTCTGTGGCACTTAGAGACATCTCATTAGATCCAAGAGCTCCATGTTGGGGACCTCTTTAAAATAATCTATCGGCTTTCTCTATCTCCATCCAGTTCTCTCGTTGTGCTATTGTTTGCAAACACGTGAAATAATGCACTCTGAGTCATTATAGAGCTCCCAGAGGATATAGTTTGCAAAAAAAAGCTCATGGGACCAAAATAACTACACCAACACATCGAGGTGACATGGTGAATGCTAGTGGAGGCTTCATTTTGGTTCCCTACACTCCTCTACTTTCAGGCTACCCCGTTTGGGCATAGTCGCTTAAGAGCCCCAAGGCCCAATCATGTCATATCTTCCACAGGTGATTTCTCAAACTCTGTGGCACCTAGAGACATCTTGTCAGATCTAAGACCTCCATGTCAAAGCCCTCTACAAAATCCTCTCATGGTTTTATCCATCTCCATCTGGTTCTCTCATTGCGTTATTGTTTGTAAATGCACGAAATAGTGTAGTCTGAGTCAGTGTAGGGATGCCAGAGGCTTTAATTTGCAAACGGAATCTCGTGGGACCAAACCAACTACGCCAACATGTCGAGGTGGCATGTTGAACACTAGTAGATGCTTTTTTTTGGTTCCATATGTTCCCCATACTTTCAGGCTACCCCGTCTAGGTGTAGTCCCTTAAGAGCCTTGAGGCCCAATCATGCCATATATTGGATGGGTGATTTCTCGGACTCCGTGGCACCTAGAGATATCTCAGTAGATATGATACCTCCATGTCAGTTCTCTTTACAAAATTCTCTCACAGTTTTCTCTGTATCCATCTAGTTCTCTCATTGTGCTATTGTTTGCAAACACGTGTAATAGTGCACTCTAAGTCAGTGTAGGGCTGCCAGACATTGTAGTTTGCAAACGAAAGCTCATGGGACCAAACCAATTGCGCCAACATGTTGGGGTGGCTAGGTGACTACCACTGGAGTATTTTTTTTGGTTCCCTATGCTCCCCATTCTTTCGGGCTACCCTGTCCGGGCATAGTCCCTTAAGAGCCCTAAGGCCCAAACACGCTATATCTTCGACGGGTGATTTCTCAGACTCTGTGGCACCTAGAGATGTCTCGTTAGATCCGAGAGCTCCACATTAGGGCTCTATACAAAAGACTCTCAGGGTTTTATCCATCTCCATCTGGTTCTCTCACTATATTATATTTTGTAAACATGTGAAATAGTGCAGTCTGAGTCAGTATAGGGCTGCCAGACGCTTTAGTTTGCAAACGGAATCTCGTGGGACTGACTCAACCATGCCAACATGTCGGGGTGGCCAGTTGAATGCTAGTGAAGGCTTTTTTTTGGTTCTCTACGCTCCCCATGCTTTCAGGCTACCTCATCCGGACATAGTTTCTTAAGAGCCCTGAATGACTAGATTGTCTTAAGAATGAATTTGATAGGGGTATGTCTAAGAACACACAGGGGTTATCAATCACCTAGTAAATGTTTCTTGTTTTGTTCTAGATGGGAGTTAGTTGGCCTATGACATAGTGACCTTCTATTCATTGATAATTTATGTTATGATAAACCCATGGATGCTTTCAAAAGTGCCTTAAAAAGGATAGGGGTAGTCATCAAGCCTAGTGAAGGGTGTGATGTGATTTCCAAATAACCTGAAATGCCTACAGATTTAAATTTAATAACATGAATTGGACATGATTAGACAATCAAGAATCATTGAGTGTCTGAATCAGAATGTCATTGCATCTGGAGACATTCTCAAACATTGGAGTAATGTATATGGAGAGACATTCTCAAAGTATCAATAGATCAAAGGCATCAAATTGTGACGAATGTTGGGTGTTTTAAAAGGAGAGAAGACTATGAAGCATAGAAGAATGTAGTAAGTGCCTAATAAGATAGGTACCAGTACAAAGAGACCATGAGCAAGAAGAAGTGTAAGTAAGGTAAATACACATATACACATTGATAAATTGAATGAATAATTACTCATATTAGGTAACTCTTTATATACATACATTATATAAATATTGATTTCCAAAGTTTGATGCATATTATACATTGAAAATGCTAGTACATGTACATCTTCAATAAATGAGAAAATAATCCATAATGTCTTAAATATTGTCAAGTGTACATCATATTAGATTCATGTAAAAATAATCTCAGAAATGTAAGGTCTTATACAAAATTATCAAGTTCCAAATAGTATTTTATTATACATAATAAATACAAAAATGCCCAAATAGGTCATATACCATCAAGTTCAAATGCCATATAGGCGTACATATAATGCCATGCACATAGGCATACAAAAACAATGTCATGTAAGACATATATATTTCCTATTCATCAAAATCTATCCCTCTCTTGGCCTTGCTCAAAGAAGGCCCTCCCTTAGACGAAGATGGAGACCCATGAGATGACTTTGGATCATCCGATCCCATGCTTCAAGTTCTCTTCCGCTGAATACTCACCTGTAGATGAACCTGTAAATGCAAACAATGTTTTTTGTTAAAACTTTATTTATATATGTTTTCAAAATGTATTTAAGACCGTGCTAGAATTAAAGTATTTACATAAATACACAAACTTATTACAAGTTGTCGATCACGCCGAATTTACATCTCATGCTCAGATGAGTCATCAGGAGCTCCTACAGTACGAACGGGGGTACGAAGATGACGAGATGGAGGAGTTTGTGCCCTCGAAGTCAAAATGGAGGGGGTTGAAGTTCCCTACATACACATAAGATCAGAAAAATCTAACATCAAAATTAGTGAAAATAGAGCTAAGTACATGTATCTACATAATGACAATATTTTAACTAATTTTATCAATATATAAATATTGTTTTTACCCCACCACACCTGTGAATCAAATGAACAGGGCTGCTACCTATCACAGGTAACTCCTGCATATACACAATGAAGGACATTACTAACATAATTTAATAATTCTACAATGAAATACATTACTAATATGTAATTTAACATACTATGAATTACACAAGAAATTTAACAAAATTTATATGTTGATTGAATACCTCAGTGAGTTGTTGCGCAGATAAAATCATAGTGGCAACACCTTTATCTACTTATCGCAGAGATGGTGGGGTGCCTAGTGAAGTCAGCATATTTATCAAACATGTATATCACATGAGTTAGATGGACATACAAGAACATACATATATTTGACTTCAAAACTAATATATATATATATATATATATATATATATATACATGCAAATATATATATATACACATGTATGTGAAAATTTTACATAATTAACATTCTAAATTACCTCTGTGAATGTATGTGTATGCATGGTGCTCACCACCTGTGGTCGGGATGAAGATGCACCTCCCGTGTGTTGTAATATAAATTCATGTACATGTAAAAATACAATTATTTAGAAAATTTAACATATATAAGTAAATAAGGTACTCCAAACTTTTTGTAACACACATAACAAAACATAAAAAATTTACCTACGAAGGTGACACTGATGAATGTAATCCAAATGTCTCACTCAAAAGGACATCTAACATAGTGACATTATCGTGTTCACCCCTAGCACCAAGTGCACCAAAATCAGTACACATGAAAGTATCATCCTCCTCAAGCCCCAAACATATGCTACCACATGACGAGCAAAGATGTGGTCTCATGTTAGTATTCCCTGAGGGAATACTTTGTGTACCTCTGCAAGCATATAGCTCAGAAATCTCCCTCGTATGTCGAGCAAGGGTCGCAGATAGCCCCTGAAACGTGTGGAGTGTATCAATATCTACTATCTCCTTCACTGCTTGAGGGACAATCTCAAGGTGAGGGGGCTTCTGTGCGGGGAATCTACCCTGCTGAATAGGTGCACATTGTGCACCTGGTCGATCTTGTGCAGATCCTTTTCCTCGGCCCTGGAAATCTTGGAAATCAAAATAATTTGGGATCTCATTGAGGATAAAATCGCAATAGAGTTTCCTCAGAAAGTATAGTGGAACCTCGTTGCTATTACAAGGTGGAAAATCAAATACCATCCACCATCGGTCCCAAAAATTATTTTTAATCAAATTATTATTGCACCAATGGATGGGAAATCATTTATATGTCAAAGAAACAGTAAGATTAGTGTGGGGGTCTGTGAATAAGGCACATATGAGTTTTTTTTTAATTTATTTTTTCTTTACATCCACATATGACAATTTGTTGGAATAATAAACCCTATAACCCTCTCTGTAAATTTTCCAACGATCAATTTTCCCTGTTTCCGCATCAATTTAAACAAGTAATTCCTCCAGTGTGTTTGCAAGAGAGGCGCAGTGGGGGTTTATAGATTGTGCATCCCTTATTGTTTTGATTAAATCCTCAATTTCAATTTTGTTTTCAACTATTTGGGTTGCTAAATCTTCTTGACTACCTAAGGGATGTTGACCAATTTTTGGAGTGTCGGGAGGGAATAACAGGGTTTGGTTGTGGTTGATTCCCTCGACCTCTAACTGTAACAATAAAAAACATGTATTCAATTCAAATTTTAATCTATAATTATCATATTTCAATGTAATTTTGAGAAAATAATTGTGCTTACCTCTTCTCCGTGGTGCCATTGTTGATTCAAATCTTCCCGGCGATCCAGAAACGATCCTTTGAGCTATACATCCAGCTGAATGAAAAAATGCAAGGGCACGGTTAAGCTCTGAAACTCACATTGGAGGGAGGTAAAATGATAGAGGCTCGGGCCTCTTTTTTTGTTTATAGTAGGCATAACGCGTATGCATTATGTAGCGGGTACATGTTATGATTCGGTGATTCTCAAGACAAACAAATGAAAATGAGAGCGTGTTTTACTTTTTTCAGATTCTTGTCCACTTTTTGGCCCCCTAGCTTCGTGCACTTACCCACAAGTATAAATTATTTGAATTTTTTGTATGCATTTAAGATTTGGAATTAAGATATTTCAATCTTGGCACCTGCTAGGTTATGCTACCAAATAATATTTGGATACTACCAGTGGTTTTAGATAATTTGATCATAGCATCCGGTAGCCTTTGCCACAACATATTATTTGGAGATTGAACTCGCTAGGGTTCAATAATTCATAGTTACGATATTTTAAAATAGCTAAAAAATTACAGGAAGATATTTATAACTTAGCTGACGCTAGTTTAAACAATGACATAATATATGGAGGTTACGGTCGACAAGATTAAACAAATTAAATTAACATATTTTGAACTCAGTGGAGACTAGGTACTTCCACAATATATTATTTTGAGCATAGTGGTTGCTATAATTTAACATGTTACTAAATGATATTTTTAGCTTAGCGTCTGTTAGATTATGACACAACATAATATTTGGTGCTTAGCACTCACTAGGTTTAAACAAAATAAATAAGATATTATTATCTTGGTTGTCAATGGGTTATGCCATAACATAATATTTGGATCTTAATGCTAACTGGGATTCAAAAAATTTGAATCAACATAGTTTGAGCCTAGCGGGCATTAGGTACTCAAACAATATATTATTTTGATCTTCGCGGCCGCTAGGTTTTTCCACAACATGTTATTTTGTGATTTCATCACTATGGTTTAATAATTAATAATTAAGATTTTTTAAAGTGTCTAGAAAATTAGATTTGAATATTAATAACTTTTCTAGTCCTAAACCCACAATATAATATTCCGAGTTTATTTTTCACTACCACCTAACTAGTAAGAAAATTATATTTTTATATTAGACAATGGTATGTTATGCCACACCATAAATTTTTGGAGCTTGGTGGTTGCTAGGTTTTATCAAAATAAATTAGGATACTATCATCTAATAAGTTGCTAAGTTATACCAAGACATAAAATTTGGAGCAGAGTTATCTTAATGATGTAAGAAAAATCATTAACATATTAGGATATTAGTTGCGAATACAATATTCTAAAACATAAAAAATATTTGGAATTGGAGTAAAAGGGGGTTTTCCCAAATGACCCGCATACTTGCACAAAAATCCCTCATGGCAAGGTATTATAGTGAAACAAGAAGAGAACAATCCTGTATGCAACAAAAAATGAAAAACCAAACTGGACAAAGCCAAATTACATTGTATGGATATTCATGAGAGTAGTTGCTTCATCCTTAGCATTTCCAATAGACATTTCTTGAACCAGCACGTCCACTAACTTAATGTGTTCCAGGAAGTTTTTGTTGATTTTCATCCAGGTCATGACCATGTGACTTTTCCATTCCTTGATAGCAAATACTAAGTGTAACATAATCTTTGATGGCCTTGTACAGATCAGGAGAGATCTTCTCTAAATGATGCTTATAATCCGAAGTTGCAATGGGCGAGCTGATTTTCTTTGACAGAGGAGAATCAGGGTAAACTGAGGATAAATACCACAGCACATCTAGAATTTCTGATTCCATGCTAACTTCCATGCAAAAATGTGGGAGGTAATTCACACATGCTTCCTTGATTAGGTGAGTTGAGATGGTTGTAGCCATTACAATGTCAGTGAAGATGAGAGGAGAAACTAGAGAAGTGTCAGAAAGAGGTGGAGAGGAAGTAGATGTTAGGTACAAAAGTGTTTCATAGACCTTAGGAGAGTTCTCTGAGGTGTCTGGAGGGTTACGAGCTGCCAAGAAGACGAATGAAACCCAAGAGAGAAAGAACGAGGGCTAATGATCATGATTTCTAAATCAGATTCGAAAGGGAGACCAAGGTGGTGGTGACAATGACAGAAATAGGAACTGGTTGCGAAAGAGGCGGGAGGACATGACGTTGCTCTCCTAGATTAGAGGGGAAGTGAGATATTTATTTTTGGGAAGCTTCTATTTTAAAGAGAAAATACAAAAGACCTTAGTGTAGGAAAGGAACTTCATCTTCTCTAGCCATTTTAAGGGACCTCTTAAACGATTGAAATAGAAAATCCACAAATTTTACCTTTTGATCATGTCAAAGATGTGCAAGAAAAAAAATCTGAGGTCCATAGATCACTTTGTAGCATCGCTGAAGCATGAAGTACCTCCTCAATTTCTCATCAACCTTATCCTAAGGTTGTGGAAGCAAGTCTTGTTTATAACCCAAGTGATACATTGTCAAATTTTCATGAGGATACAAGAAATCATCCATCTCCTCTTGAAGCAAGTGTTTAAAATAAATGTCTCCCTTTGTGGGGAGCCCCATCATTGCTGCAATGGACTCTGTCAAAATAATAAATTTATTCTTTCCCACTTTAACTCTTCCTTTCTTTTAGGTTTCCAGCACGCTACACGTTATTTGGGCAAAGTGACCAGACAATCTTTCCATAAACAACATAACACCACCATCATGCAAAATATTCCATACTACCGGGTCGGCCTTGACCTCTTCACATGAAGAAGGCTCAATACATTTGCTTGTGCTACCCATAGTGAATGTAAGAGGGTACAAAAACCCACAAGCGAGGATCACGAGGGATGATGTGCACATCAACAGACATGCAAATGGTAGCGTGAAGAGATCTCAGGAGGAGTGAGCATCAACCGAATGTGCATGTAAATATTTGACAAACGGGAAGAACCTTGATAAGCCACAAAACTCTCCTCTATCTCATAGATCAAAAGGGGTGTACATATAGGAGTTGTTCAGTAACCCCTAGTGCTACAATCATGATAACTCGAGTAGAGAGGGGGAGTTACATTCGCAGAATATAAGTGTAACTCCCAATGATGTATATGATGTACTAACGCACTGACGTGTAAGAGAATCTCATGATGACCCCTCAATGACACATGGACCTATGATCTCACATAAGTGAGATGACTCACCTAATGATGTGGAAAATAATACACACCAACCCCCCCCCTTCATCGTAACTTAGGATGAAGCGGTAAGTCAGAAATGAGAAATGGGTCCCAGAACAAACCCTGATGAGGTACCCATGTATAAGAAAAAGGTCCCAAGCAATGAAGGAAAACCCAATGGGAAAAACATCCACCACAAGAGAACAAAACACTCTTTAATCTAAGAAAGATGTCAAAGATGGGTCCCAACTATAGACGACCCTGAAAAGGTACCCATGTACAAAGAGGTAATCTCTCAGATAGAAGAAGAAGAGAGAAGAAGAGGGAGACGAGAGGAATGTAGAAGATGCCATGGATGGATCTAAACTCTACAGCTCTAGGAGGTCTCCCACAAGAATTTTAATGACGAGATCCTCTGCCTCTGGACTGAAGAAGAGCCACCCACAATGAACTATGTGCCTACCCTTAGGAAGGACAAAAATGATGTGCTAAAAATCCACCCACTCCACAAAAGAAACCGAAGGAATTAGCAAGAAGAACGCTTAGTCTGGTCCATGAAAGTGTGACATAGGTCTAGCAAGTGAGTGCAAAGGAACCGAAGGTAATTTCACGAGTGCATAACTATCAGAGTATGAAGAGTGAACACCCACAAAAAGGATGTCCAACTGATGTGAAGGTAACAGAACATCCCCCACAACAGAAAAGGGATCCACAAACAAGGGTGGATCAATGAAGGTCTCTGGAAAAGTGGAAATGGTAAGAGTGCCAGAAGGGGCACTCCCAACAACGGAGATGAAGAACTCCTTTGAAATAGTTGTAGATGGATGATGAACCTGTAGAGCATCACAAGTGGACTCTGTGAAAAGATGACTAAGGTCAGGTAGATACTCGTCCCAATGAGGGGGCTCAAAAAATAGAAGAGCGATGTCAGATAGGTATAATTCATCCAATGAAGGTAGAGGAGTGAAATGGGCCTCACACACTAAAGGTGGAAAAGAGGTGGGTGTGATGAATGTATAATACTAAATAGGAGACTGCTCGATATCTGATGATATGTGGGAAGTGTCAACACTCTCTGGAATAGTGAGAGAACAAGGAGAAAATCCCTCTATAGTACTCTCGACATCAGAACTGGGTGCACAATCCTCAACAACAAAAGTAGAATCAAGTGATTCTATGTCAGTGGAACTGCCATCACATGAAGAAAAGGAGGAGACAACTAGATCAGCAGCAGCAAAAATGGGGGCAGTATGTGAAGGGTCTCCATAGAGGGACTGAAGAATGCTCTAGACATGGTGGGGTGAATTTGAGTCTGCCACATGAAACCAGAGAGATCTAGAGACATGCATCATCATGTGACCAAATACATGGTTGTAAGTGTCAAGAAATCCCTCTAGATGAAGATGATCAGCGGGTGTAAAAATTGGCCCAAGCAAGAAGGGTAAAAGACCCTCGTGGGTGAAGTAATGTTCCATGGAAGCACACCAAGCTGAATAGTTCCCTCTCCCAGTGAGAAGTGGCGGAGGCTATAAGGTGATCCTACGATGCTCAAGTATAGAAAGATCACTCTCCATGATGTGGAATCAAAGGTGCAAGGTGCACAACAAGCAAGACGTCAGACTCGGCCGATAATGTGTCTGCATGTGAAAACCCAAGAGTACTAGTCAACCCCCTAGAATGTGGCACTTTATAAAGTAGTGTGTTTACAAAAATGATAATTTCATCATGTAAAGTGTGAGAAATCATGTAACTTTGACTAAGGAAGCGCTCAAAAATGAGTTGCGAGTCAAAAGTTATGGCATTATTACGATTCCTGTAACTGATGGAAAATACCAGTAAATGTTGCAAACAGATTAAAAAAGTTCTCGAAATGAGTGCAAAGGGTATCGTGTGACTGCTTGTTGGAAATGACATCAAATTTTAGCAAGGTTTTTTATTTCTTGCAAGGGGGGATTAGCCTCCTGCCAACCCCGGACCTCTAACCTCGCCCTCCGTCTTCGACAAGCGTAGGAAGGCCATAATACAAGCAAAATTACAGCCTTGAAAATTAATTACATGCCATAAATAATGAATGTTTTTTTTTATCTCAAAACATTAAAAAAGAGGAAGGAGGGGGCCCACGTTTGGAATGTGGAGAGCAGTTGTGAGAAGCCACATGGAGCAGGTGTTCGAGTGCCAATATGAGCTAGGCCAAGATGTTGCAGGCGAGTTGTAGGAGCATCCATGTGCCCATAATGCAGAAGTGAAACATTTTGAGAGGCGGGAATACATAGATCAGATTGTGCTAGGTTGGATAGGTGGACAGACTGAGCAAGGAGCATTGAGCTAGAGCTACCTTAGCCAATGGTGTAGGAGCCCACGTGTTGTAAAAAATGCTAATCTACAGGGTGCTTGACTAGGCTGAGTAGAGATTCCACAAGCTGGTAGGATAGGGAGTTCATGAAGCCATCAACAGAGTTAGATTCTTACTATAGGTGTGTTGTAACGCCTGTGAAAAGTAACGAAGACTGCGCATTCAAATGGTGAATACAACTCGAACCACGTTGAGCAAGGTTGAACCACATTGAGCAACGCTGAAGATCTAAAGGAGAGACCGGAGAACCAGAGCACAATACAATGGAAAAATCCATGAGCAAGTGGCAATCTAGGAGCAGAGATCTGAGGTGAGAGGTATTAATACCCAATGCATGCAAAAAGCAATGAAAACGAGCTTCCAAATCAAAACCGTGCCCAAGCAACGGATTCACCAATGCAAACGAGTTAACAGGAAGAAAACATCCATGTAACGGTGACCTCTAAAAAAAATGAACCACAAGTTAATGGTGGGTGGAGCTCTAAGCACGCAGCATGAGGAGAGGGAAATTTGGGAGAGCCATCTCGTTTCCCAGTTCATCCAAAAAGGACGTATACTCCTCTTTGAAAAACTAGCACAAACTCAATCTGTAACCCAATCTTGGAACTGAAAAACCACCAGAAAAAAGATGCATGCAACCTCAGAAACTAAAACCATAACCCATGAACAAAGATTGAAGCCTAAAAAACCCGAATGGAGGTATAAATACCCAAAATCAATGCAAGTAGAGCATGGTCAGAATAACCATTATGACACGCGCATCGAGAACTAAATATCATGCCGAAAGCTAGAAAATGCACGAGCAATGCCAAAGAGTGCACAAATCCACAAGATCCGCTCTGATACCATGTAAGAGGGTACGAAAACCTGCAAGCAAGGATCATGAGGGATGACGTGCACATCAACGGATGTGCGAATGACAGTGTGAAGAGATCTCAGGAGGAGCGAGCATCAACCGAATGTGAATGCAAATATTCGACAAACGGGCAGAACCTCGATAAGCCACAAAACTCTCCTCTATCTCATAGATCAAAAGGGGTATACATATAGGAGGTGTTGAGTAACCCCCAGTGCTGTAATCATGACAACTTGAGTAGAGAGGGGGAGTTACATTCCCAGAATAGAAGTGTAACTCCTAATGACACATATGATGCACTGATGCACTGACGTGTAAGAGAATCTCATGATGACCCCTAAATGACATGTGGACCTATGATCTCACCTAAGTGAGATGACTTGCCTAATGATGTGGAAAATAATACACACCAATAGTGAATAGGAATTTTTTTACAATGATTTCCAAAGGCTTGATATATACGATGCTTAAATATACATGTCGAGAACCTTCATTCCAATCTTCAACTCGTGTCTCCAAGATTTCTAATTGAATTATGTCCTAATTATTAATAGTCATTAATTGATCCCGTCCATCAAATGAATGCAATCTATGAATGTCATAAATTCCCAAAAAATCTACAAATTCCTTATCCTCTTGCCACCACCAAAAGAGGTTAGGCCTCAACATAACCTAACAAATTTTAATCTTAGTTAATGTTCAGCCAATCCCAAAATTAATTAGTTAATGTTCTTGTAATTACTGCATTTAGTGGAGGTTTAAGGTTTGAATGTTAGCGATCTTACATGTATTTAGTTAATATATATTATAAAGAAAGAATGTGCAAACAAAATGAAGTAATGTGAAATAACTAACATTGCTAGACATGATTTCATACTGTATAAATTATCAAACAATAAATCATAAAGCAATATCTTATTAGAATTTCTTTATTGACACTTCTATTTGTTACATGTAAGTTCTCCAAGGTTGTTCATTCTACACATGGAAATGAAATGGGTAAGGACAAAGATGTTATAGGGAGCACAAGCAACACTTGTGATGGGCATTTGTTTGCAATATTTGGTAAGGTGATTTCACAAAACATTGTTTGACTAGAATAAGATGGGGACGATGTTGTCTCAAAAAACAATACATCCCCACGAATACTCCCCATCCCGAGGTCTGAATTTTTCAACAAAGAGTAGTGTGTTTAGTTAAGACAAAGATAAAATTAAATGTACATACAATTACATATACGTGGAAAGAATAATATCTTGACTGGGTTTGTGTTCTCTTATAGGTATAATTGCATTCACAATTACAGGTATAATTATAGGTACATGAAAAGAATAATATACTTTTTCATATTTTAACTAGCCTCGTGGATGTTAAAATTTCTTCTTATATTGAACCCTCGCATTACTTCAAACTGGTGAGGGTATATTTATTAACTTGAATCAATATCATTTTGTTGCAGGTAAAGTCAGCAATTGGTTGTTTTTATTACTTCAAGCATAGTGGTTAGTTTCATTTAGCAAGTACTTGAATGATATTTTTAACTAAGCATCCGATAGCTTATGACACAACATAATATTTAGATCTTCGCGGTCTCATGGTTTTGACAAAATAAAGTGAGATATTATTATGATTTTAGTGGTCACTAGGATTTAATAAATTAAATCAACCTAGTCTATTTTTAGTGGGTAAATGTATTTAAAGAATATAATATTTTGAGCTAAAGATTCACTATCATTTAACAAGCTAAAGAAAGACATGTTGATTTTAGTTTCTTCTATTATCTCCAGTGTTAATCTCGTAAAGAACTTCCTCATGGTTGGAGGATTGAATTGATATAACAAAAAAATGTATAGTAGTTTGGGATTGAAGTGAAAGTTTTAACCTTTTTTTTAAATTTGTTACTGCTCAAACAGAAATGTGACTAGTGTCGTGGATGTTAGAAGCTATTATTATTGAAAGGATTGAAATATTTGTTAATTACTACAAAATTACTTTTATGTTGTACTTATAATATGTTGTTGTTTGAATGAAAAAATATTGAACATGTTTCTAAAATATTCTGGTGTGTTTTAAACGTCCTAGATCAATTGATTTCATAAAAACAATTTACTTACATGCATTGATGGATATCAATGACTACAATGTTTAATTATAACATATGAGATATCAGTTATTGGACCAAACATATTCATTTTCAAAACATATTTTTTCTTGCAAAGGATTTGTGGAGAAAAAATTAGACTAAGGATTTACTCCCCAAAGTCAACAACATGACGATTCACTGCCTTAACTGGTATTAAATTATAAAGATTGGAGGACAAAAATTGTATTTTATGTTGTACTTGTAATATGTTGTTGTTTGAATGAAACATATTGAACATGTTTCTAAAAAAAATTGATTTCTTTTAAATGTCCCAAATCAATATTTTTCACATAAATGTTTTCCCTACATACGTTTATGGAGATCAATGACTATAATGCTTAAGTATAACATGTGACATATACATACTTGGACCAAACATATTCATTTTCTAAACATATGTTGTCTTGCAAAGGATTTGAAGAGGAAAATTTCGATTAAGGATTTACTCACCAATGTCAACACGTTTTTCTAGTTAGCTGTTCAAAACAAGATTTTGACACTAGACAATGTGAGAAAGGATACAATTAATAATTGGACCATAAGAAATATACTTAAATATACTAAATAAAATTTATTGAAAGAGTTTGATAAAGGTAAGTAATTATTCACACCTTGAGAAAGGGTAATAAATGTGTGGATTATCTTGCCAAATTGGGGGCTACATGTAGTAATTTTAAAGTGTGTGAGAGGGGAGATGATATCATGAATGTTATTAATATCATTAAGAACATTAAGTATTGATGTTTTGGTTATTTTTTTACCTCTTTGGGATGTCATCCTTGTACTTATGGTTAACAGGACCCTTCCCATGTGCAGGATATATGGTGAGATTTTTATTAAGTTTTCTCTTAAAATTCATTTTGGCCATTGTTTCTTCCATTTTCAATCTCAGTCAACTAAAACCATTGGAGGTGGTTATTTGAGAACCAAGCCCATGAGTTATGTTTTTCGTGAAGGACAACCCCTCCTTGTGGTGCATTTTGAAAATTGGGAGTTTTAGGAATTTCATCTCAAAAATCACGGGGTCTAATCTTTATCTTTTGTTGGAGTTTGGTTGGGCATGGAACAATGACAACATGGTGATCCACGACATGGAAATTCAATTTTCAAAGGATTCGATAATGCAGGAAACTAGACTTGAGACGGAGGGCTTAAAGATATTCAAATACCACACAAAACGCAAGCATGAAGATTTATTTCATGGTAAAGAAATGGTTTACCTACTAGTAGACAATATAACTAGATTCTACATCCTTGATATTTGGAATACACTATCCCTCCACCTTATGAGGTACATTACTCTTGAAGTGAATCATAGAAAGATATTTACTCACCATCTCACTATACTTAATATGTTTAGGAATAAGATTGTTATGAGCCTTCCCTTTTTCTTGTTTATGTCACTTTCTACGTCGATGAATGATTTTCAACAGGGAAAGATTGATACCATGATACACCATGGACTAATTATTTTTCTTTTTAAGAATGACAAACCGATGGTGGAAAAGGAATTACAGCCCAAATCTAGGGTTTTAGATGAAAATTGTAATCTTGCCGACCATATGAACAAAATGAAAATAAAGAAGAGTAAGGCACCTCAGGGGAATGGAAATCTTGGTATTGGAACTACAGGTTCTCGTATTGATACGAAAAGGGATTCATCTAAAGGGAAAGATAGATAAAAGCTAGGTTGGAATGTGGCTTTTGATAAAATTTCTCTATGGAAATGGATATGGAGGCCTTATACGAAGTTGGAATGGATATGGGAAATAATTTCATGAATTACATTGACACCTCTAAGAAAATTTTCATCACCCAAAAATTTATCAGGGTTGATATGGTCGAGATCAAAATGTTGGTTTTAGAGTTGCGGGGGCATGCGATCAAGCTAGAACAGGGACATAAAGTTCGCAGGTATAATCTCGACCTCATTGTTTTATATGAGGAAGATCGGGTTGAAGAACACATCCCTATCATGAGAAAGTAGGATGATAATATGAAAGGATATGAGGAGCGTCAACTGGGGGAGTATAAATGTTTGAAGACTAACTAGTCTGTTGGATCTTGGAGATTTTTTTTACTGTTTGTGGATTGTATCATTTGGGATGTTTTCCCCTCCATGTTTTATAATTTTTCCTTGTATTGATATATTGGACTTTATTTTGGGATGAGTTGTTTTATCCATTTTTTTCCTATTTACTTTTTTGTTCACTCTTGGTGATTCTCACAATGCATTCTATTGTAAGGTTTATGGGTCCCTCAATCCCTGTATAAAGTAGCCAATCATTATGTTCACATATATTTAATAAACCTTGTTAATAATAATTTTGTTAACAAAATTTTAAATTAAACAAGATAGAGCATTAATTTCATGCCTCACGGATGGGAGATGTGCTAGTTGTGTGATTATTTTCCTATAATTATGATTTTTATTAAATAGAATAAATCAATGTTGCAACAAGGCCTCATATTTTTCAAATCAATACTAACTAGCAAATAAAGAAACATATAAATAAGTTTCGTAATTTAAAAATTTATTTAAATAAATTACAAACATTAGAAAGTTGAAAAGTTAATAGAATTTATTTATTTTGATTGGTGGATTGAGGAGAAATTTTAATTAAGATGTTTTGAGCTTTAAGCCCACTAAGGTAACCTAATACTTCCATAATGTAAACTTTTGAGCTTATGGATCACTAGAATTTAACAAGTCAAAGAATATTATTTTTAGCTTAGCGTCTACTAGCTTATGTGACACCATATTAATTGGATATAATCGATTGATAGGAAATAAAAAAATAAAGTAAGATATTGCCATCATAGAGTATGCTAGGTTATGCCACAACAACATATTCTAATGTACAAAAACTATGTCCATTTTTTTGTATAAGGGTTAATATGGGGGTTTTGAAAGGACCTGTATCCTTTTACAAAAATGTCCTTAAGGCATAATATGACATTAAAGCATAGAAGAGAGAAATCTCGTAGGTAGTAAAAGATAAAAATCCACCTAGCCATGACGCAAACAGAGAAAATTTACATTTTGTGAAAAGTTTTTTGGATACCTGTTGCTTTCATAATAGCAACATCTTAGAGTTTCCTTATTCCTTGAATTCTCCTTTCACAAATAGGTCATTGTAATCCAACACCAACACATTCAATGACAACTTATTCTTAACATGAATATCTTCTAAAATATTGTCATTAAAAATTTCAACGATGTCATATCCATTGAATTTTGTTGAGTATGTGTATCGGAGGGCTATTTGCGGACAACAATAAGGCCAACAAAATAATATTAATTTTATAAAATACATATGCTCTTTTATTCTTGCACACCACCAAGTCCATAAATCGATTCCGATATTCACTTTTTAACTATGAAAATTGAACCACCATCCATACCATCGGGCTTATTTTTCAAGACTCAACAAAACAAGTTCTTGGTAGGTGTTTTTGGTTTTTAAAAATTCTATAAATATTCCTCTCATTTTATTATGTATTAATTTACACTATTTCTCTGTCAAAATGTGCTCCATTCCATCCTCTTTCACTGCTCTAACAAATGTTTACTATATTAAAAAATTATTTATTTGATAAACAAAACTACCTTCTACAAAATATTGAATAACAAACTTGCTTCCGTTTAATTATCTACAAAATCCCTACATGGATATAAGCCCTAATTAGCTATGGAAAATTTTACATGGATATAATCCCTAATCAGCTATGGAAAATTTTACATTAACACAATTTTGTAATTTTGGAGGGACTGTAGGTGAGAATGCATACCAATTTTTGACATGGAGAGGAAATCAAAACATTTTCAGAACTCAATCAAAAAAAAAATTATGCTTGCGATGATGAGATTTTTCTATTGAAGAATAAGCTTATGGAATGATAAAGAGAATAGAAAGGTGAATGTTAAAAATATAAACTCAAAAATGTTCTACTTATAGGGATATGTAAGCAAATCTAACCACCAATTTCTTTGGCACATGAATTTAAGAGGGCACACGTATGATTTTACATTTCTTTTCATTAAATGGTTGATTAATGGTTGACAACATTTACATGCTAAAAAAGGCACACATATTTCAAATGATGCATGTACTTTTAATTGAATAATTTTGCATAGCTCAAATTAATGGCTAATTAATGTTGAGGCAAATGACGACATCAATTAGCATTTTACCTGGTAAGTGCCTGCTCATTAAAACATCAATTAGCAAACGACAACATCAATGTCTAGTGCTGGTAAGTGCCTACTCATTAAAATTACTCTCCAAAATCTACCCATTTATATCATGTCACTCTTCAAGATCCCCTCTTTCTTTAGAGAAAAGATTGAGAGGATTCAGAAAAAATTCTTATGGCAGGGCATGGAAGAGAAGTTTAAATTTCACTTAGTTGCTTGGGATAAGGTTTGTACCCCGAAATATATGGGAGGATTGGGTATAAAAGACATCGAGAAAATGAATGAGGCTCTCATTGTGAAAATGGGCTGGAGAATGCTTTCAGAGAAATAACCCTGGATTGATTTAATCAAAGCTAAATACCTAAATCGAAAAACTTTCTATTCTTTCCTACAAGATGAGAACCTCCCCTATGGTTCCATTTCTTGGAACAATCTGGTTAAGAGCAGAAATTTCATTAAGCAGGATAGTAAATGGAAAGTGGGTGATGGTTGGGATATAAATTTCTGGGAGGATAACTGGTTTAATGGCAATCTTATGGATAGTTTTGGGATTATTAAGAAAAGTCTTGTAAACAAATATGGCATTAAAATCAAGGATTATATTGAGGGAAATGGCAATAGAAAGAAATGGAAAAAACTATCAGTGGAGCGAGATGATCTGGTATAAATTATTTCCTCCCTTCAAGTTCAGTTAGATATTATTCCCTTAAGTCAACTGGATATTAAGGATGATCTGGTCTGGAATAATTCCATTGATGGGGATTATTCTATCAAAATTGGATATAACACTTTCTTCGACAGTAGTCAATATGAGTTCAATTGGAATAGGATTTGGATCGCTGAATTAACTCCTAAAATAAATTTCTTCCTTGGCTGGCTATCAGAGGCAAGATTCTTACCACTGACAAACTAATGAGAAGAGGTTTTATAATGCATAATAGATGTCATCTCTGTAAAAAAGACTCTGAGGATATCAGTCATTTGTTTATCCATTGTGATTATGCTACCAGAATATGGAGTTTTTCCCTCTCTAAATTTGAAGCTCTATGGGTGGTGCCAAAAGATTTCAATCAGCTATGGACTCAATGGAACCCATAGTATAGACATTGTGTTGTTAGAAGGATCTGGAAGCTGGTTATCCCTCATATCATTTGGAGGATATGGAAGGATAGAAATGATATTATTTTTAGAAATAAGAATCAGAACTATAAGCTCAGTATTGGTAAAATTTCTAATGATATCAAAGAGAATATAGCTAGATTTAAACCCCCCAAGAATAAGAGTTATCCAGAAAATGAAGAGTATGTCTTATCCAACTGGCAGATAGGAGCTTTCAGTAGCAGTAGCAATCCCAGTAATAGTATTGATAGATCTTTGATTAAATGGTATCCTCCTGATTTTAACTGGTATAAGTTGAACTTTGATGGGGCCTCTAAGGGTAACCCTGGGACTGCGGCAGGGGGAGGAGTGATCCGAGATCATAAAGGTAATCTGATTGTTGCGTATGCTGGAAAAATAGAAATTCAAACCAATCATTTTGTCGAAGCATTATCTGCTTTATGGGGCTTGAGAATTACCTAGAATCATAATATCCAAAACCGCATTCTTGAAGGGGACTCCCTGAATATCATTAATCATCTTAATCAATGCTCACCTCCAAGTTGGAACATCAAGGATTTTATCTCAGAGTCCATAAGTATCTGCCAAACATTCACTAATATCCGGATCATACATACTTACCGGGAGGGTAACAAGCTGGCAGATGCATTGGCAAATTATGGCATTAATGTTAACCACATTGTTTGGGATAATAATAGCATTCCTAAATAGCTTCAAAGCAGCATTCAAGCGGATATCTATAAACATGCAAATTCAAGATTTGGGATATGATCATTGGGAATGGATTAATAAAGCTCCCACATGTGCTGACTTTAAAACTAATCTTATACAATTCTTGTCAAACAATCAAGTTTGTATGAAGAATAATGGAAATTTCAAGTGAATTTATATTGAAAGGAAAGTCGCGCATGCGGGTAGCATTGTGCTCTATACAATCTGGCTGAAAATATCTACGGATCCCCAAGGTAGAAATAATGTTAATGATGATAGGGAGCGGGCTGGCACTAGGGCCGTAGTTCTCACATGCGAACTTCCACAGGTTCAAATCAGTAGTTACGCGGGTATTTGTGGGAAAAGAAACGGCTATTCTCATCAGCATTTTCACTACGCGAATAATAATAGCAAAAGGCGGACTGACATTAACACTCTTAAGGTTTCTAATATTTTTTGCAAGCAGTTAAGCATGGTGACAATGGGGGGCCCTCCTTGCCAGATTGAGCCTAGTGTGGATCTGGATTGGAGGGATAATGTGGAGCTCTAGAATATTCTAAGCTAGGGAGGTATCACCAACTTTATAAAGAAGGTTCATGGCCATGATCAAAGTATTTCAGTGCATTTTACAAAATATTGGAAGGATCGCATTGTTGAGTATGGGGGGCAGAAGATTGTGATCAATGAGGAGTTGATAGCTGAAGCGACTGGCCTTGGCATGGACGGATACCCTTTTTTTAATAAAAGGGTTGACAGAGATGCTGAGGAGAGGAGATTTGTTGAAGGAACTGAGAAGCTGGTCTTTGTCACGGTGGGCCTGCTTGTCAATTCGATCCCCTCACCCTATGATGAGGTTACCCGCATGATGGTGTGTTTCATTTCTTTGGAAGGGAGGTTCGTCACTGTACTTGCTAAACATCTTGTCTTCCTCAATCATTTCCGCAGGAATCGCACGGTATGTTTCCCCCACTATCTGCTTAGCTCTCTTGAGCGCTCCATTTTGGAGTTTCAAAAGCATGCTCGTGATGTTCCTTTGCACTAGGGGCTAATTTTCCTGCTGCATAAATTATGTCTCCTTTGGTCTCCTGGCCTCCCTTCCTCCCCTGGCTCTGTTCCCCCTCTACTCGTTTCTGCGGCCGCCAGCCCCATCTCTCCACACTCTGTCCCCGCCACTGCTACTGTCACCCCTCTCCTGACCTTCCCGGCTCCATCTCCCATTCCCCCCACCTTTGCCCCCACCCCCTTTGCTTCCACTTCAGTCAGACCGATTACCAAGTCCTCTAGAAGATTGAATCTTGATATCCCTGTTGTGGGGAAGGGTCCTCAGGAGATTGAAACTGCCCATAACCTCCTTCATATTAGCGGTGCTAGTTCTCAGGAAGAGCATATGGAGAGCTCCACAAAAATGCTGGAGGCCTTAGAAGCTGACATGAAGTTGTTAAGGGAAGAGGTTAAAAACATGGCAAAACAAAAAGGTAAGAGGAAGAAGGAAGAGAAGGTGGCTATGGATAATAGCCAGATTGAAGATATTTACAAGAAGCTGAACTCCTTAGACTCCCATTTAGGGAAGGCCAAGACTCGCCATGATTATTACATGGCCATTTTTACTGCTATTCAGGAGTTCATTGAGCAACATGTCTAAAGTGTCTCCAATCTCAGCGGGGTTCCGGCTACCCTTTGGGGGACTGATAAAGAAAGCAAAAGGACCATTGCTCAGCTGGATGTTACTAACTCTGCCCACATGACGACCTTGGGGATGTTCAAATCTTGGCAAACTATCAAATCCACCATCGACAAAGCCGCCAAGAAGTAATTGGGGGTGCTTTTGCTGCACTTTTGTGTAATTTTTGTTGTTTTTTAGCTGTCGTTTTGTTGCTTTTTTGCAATTTTCGCTTTGTTTTGATTTTGTATTGGTAGCTACTCTTTGGCTACTTTGGGCTTCATTGACCCATCTGGATTTTGATCCTTTTTGTTCTGGTTCTCTTTCCTATTCTGGCTTCTAGGCCGTCTTTTGTTCTCAAGGGTATATTCCCTTTCAAAAAACTATTTGCTAATAATAAAAAAATTAGCATTTTACCTTACAAAAAAGTTATCATTAATACTAAAAATACTTGCAAATATTTTTAATAAACGCCACAAGTGAATTACGTATTTAATATTTAACCATCAATTATTAATATAGATTTATACATAAATTATCAAAAATTACATCAATATATATATATTTAAAATAATAAAATTTATACTGAATAATTGGTATAAATAAACATTGTTTTGTATTTATAAAGGACAATGTTAACAAATTACCGTTACCCAAAAATTGTTTGATATGTGATTGTTATCACCAAATCACTACACCCCCCTGACTGACCTGATAAGTAGTGGGATATTTGGTGTGATTGGGTAACATGGAATCACCTCTCAAGATGTGGGACTTGCGGGCTTGAGGTGAACCTTCGGAGAAGGCCGACCTCCTCTTCCAAAACCATGCATTATACTACTTCTAATGCAATAAAAATAGCTACCTAGATCTATACTAATATTTCCAAGGGATTACTGAGAGAGATTTATAAGAAATAAAACCTAAACTAGAAGTGGTGATGCACCAAGAAAGGGGTTTTCTAGAAAAAATACCAACTTTCTAATGAAGAGAGGTGCTCATGAGGAGGACAAAGATACATCACATACACAATTTAAATACAGTACTTCATTCCTTGATAAGCACAATGACCTTCAAAACTTGCAAAAGGCACCAAGGTTGCACAGTACACCTACAGACACGAAGAGAGGAAAAATGGAAGCAACAAAAATAATGTAAGGACATATAATTGATCAAAAAACATAATTTTCATTATTCCAAACATATGCACAATGCATCATTACAATAAGAAGAGGCAGAATCTGCCATTACAATTTTAGGAAGAAAGGCTTGAGAACCTGCAAATTCACAACAACTCAACTTGTGAAGAAAGGGGAAGCCTGAAAAAAAAAAGTCTGCCTTTTTCTAGAATAAACACCCCTTTACAATTATAGCACTAACATAGGTGAGGAGAAAAAGAAGAATAAAGTCCTAAAAAATAGGAAATATTGTAGCGAAACAGGTCAACAATGCTTGCCTCATTAATTGTAACTCCACCTTCCCAGCACTATTCACGGAGTGAGTAAAACCTGAAATTTTGGAATGCAAAACTTCCAAAAATATGTCTTTTGATGATTCCATTGTGTATTTCTTAATCTCCTAATTCCAAGGACTACAATTTTGTGGAAAATGGATAATCAGGGAAGAAGTTATGGCTTGTTGAGAAAAAGTTACATTTGGGTATCCCGAGCATTGTACTCCATCAGCTCGTTGAGTCACAAAATGGTTTGGTGAGTTACCTTCTTACCCAAAAAGTTTCATGTTTATGCTGCCACACCACCAATTTTGTATTGCATTGTTCGCTTCATATTTTTCTTGGTGGCCCGATCCACATTTCATGGGTTTCAACGTCCCTGAAATTCTCATAACAACTCATGATGCTTCTTAACTTTTCGCCACATTATTCGAGGAGCTCCACATTTGCATTGAAAATTTATAGTTGGGCTTACCTTTATTATCCCTACTTTAAACTCCCATCGAGCTCTTGAAGATGGCTTGATAGGTGAGCTCAAGACTTGTATCTCCATGTGGAGCTTTAAAAATTGGCCGTTCACATTAACCGCCTAAGCATGTAGGCATACTGATGTCAAATTTCTTGGCTTTCATATGAAACTTGGCTAGCATGTCACTGAGCACCTCGTATCTTACATTGAGCTGGATCTTGGTCGGGATGCTCACAAACCACTCCACCTCCACGTGTCAACTCGGGATCTCTTCGCATTAACTCCTCATTCACCTATAAATCCACTGACTTAGTCAAGCCCTGGAACCAATGGATGACTCTCCGGGTTGGACCTCACATTTTTCCAACTCCTCTTTGAGCTCAACATTACCGCTGGGCACATTGGAAGTGCTTTAACTTTTCCAACTCTGAATTTGGAGTTTGAACCCAGCCCACCCTTTTCAAGATTTCAGAATCTGAACCACTCTCCGAACACAAACTCACTGCTCCAACAATTCTCACAACATCGCTCTGAACCGCAAAAATCTTAAAGTATCAAATTTTAGAGTTTCGGATTATCGGGATTTGGGTCTAGCTTACTATTTTATCAAACTTGCCCAGGTCCAGACATTCCAAAATTTCAAATCCTATATGAAAGCCCAAAATGGCATATCTCTGAAATGAACTCTAAAATCTGTCACATTCTCCGAAGCCCCTCATGAGTTGAACTTCGAGCTTATCTTCACTCGATTGCAATCCCCGTGCATCGCTCGATCTCACGAGCCTGACAACTGCAAAAATTCATCCTTGCTGCAAGGTAGACTTGGGATCTATCTCGATACTGAGCAATCCATGTTCACGAGCCGAGTGGCTCAGCACTTTCCCATAACCCTTAACAATCTCCTCTATGAGCATGTTAAAGACCCTCGACTCGGCTTATTCTTTTTCGAGCCATTGAGCTTTGTCGAACTTTGCAGTCAATAGCTCAATTGCAACCTTTGCACCATTGAGTTACGTGTTGGCTCGAGCTCTCACCGAGTACCCCTCGCTAAGTTATTTGTCAATACCCTGATGACTTCGACTACTTGAGATAACATTCCTCATGACTCGTGCCCAAGATATTCCCTGAATGCCAAGTAGGAACCCTGTCCACTGTCATGACTCGCTCAAAACGAGTAATTTACCAGATTCTCTTGCCATATACCAATCTCCCAGTTGTAATGAATCTGCTCACCCGAGCAAAATTTGCTCATTTCTCACGTTTTTTCCTAAGTCATTGGATCTTAGCTCTACCTTAAAGCTATTTTCTCTATCAAATGCAATTCGAGCGTTTCCTTCCATAAATCAAATGACTCGCTAATCTAAACTCCTTTTTAATGCTTCTCCAACTCGATTCAGGCTGGCATATGCCTCGAATTCTGCATCTTACATGGCGAGTCAATAACTATTATCAATGACGCTACTCGATGTGAGTCCAAGCTACTCAGCGGAACTTTAGGATCACAACTCGTCCCTCGTCATTCGCAAACGGATCTCTCTGGTTTCAACCTTCCTGATATCAATATCCCTCACGTATTAGACATGGACACCTCACGATCTATCCATAATTCACTTTGTTCTCAACTCATTGATCCCGTTACATTGTTACCATGTGTGGTTAGAGTTTGGATCTCCATCATTTTGTGTTACGACTCAAAAATATTCGAACCCAATTCCCCTTCCACCATTTTTACCCTACATGCTTTCAAGCCTATTGGATTTCCTCAAACCTTACATGTGGTTATGTTTTTCAACGACTATTATTGCCGAGCTCACATTCATCCCAGTACTCCTTTCACGGCCGACCTGTGGACTTTCTCTATGAGCTCCGCTTGATGCCATAATCGAGTACAAATTTCTACACTGATGATTCATGAATCATCTATGCCTCACCGAGAACCACATAATCATCAAGCTTCTCGCATTAATGCTTCCAACACACTCCGTTTAGGCAACATAACTCACTAAGTTTAACTCAAATCAAGCTCATAGTGAAACTTAGTACTCATTAAACATGCATTGCGAACATAGAAGCTGAACTGCTAGTCTATCAAATTGACCATATTCGCCCAGAGCTTGATGCATCGAGTTGTTTATTGGATCCTCGAGGCCCACACTATTCAACTTACACATGCTACAATGGAGCTTGATCTTATTGAATATTGTGTTAGCTCACCAAGCAGATCGGTGAGCTGCTCGACAACCAGTTCTAGTTCCAACTTACTCCCTTATCCTCTAATGTACGGCCATTACTTCTTGTCTCAGGAAATGCTTCTTCAATTGTCCTATGTGGTGTGAGTAAAGTTTGAAAATGATTCTCAATGGGAAGGTTATACACGTCACCTTGCTTTCTACTTGAAATTGAAAATTACTTTGAATCTACAAACTCAGTGTCAATATCATAAAGTTTACCACTGTTGTCCATTTTTTCCCAACCGGGAAAAAATGGATAACATTTTTGGCGACCTCTGGGGGATGTTTTCCTGCTAAGCATGATTCCAGTACCCTTCAACATTCATTGGGCATAGAGTCACTTTTAATCCCAAAATTAATCACGAACCATGAGATTCCTATCTCTGAGTCACCTGAATTTTTCTGCATCCTGGACTCGGAATAGATCGCTTCTCGTAACTTGCAATTGTCCTAGAATCTGAGCACATTGATTCACGACTTCCTGAAATACACGACACACTACAAAAATTTAAGTAAACATTTATCGAGTCGGGTACATCATGGAACTCTATTAAATCTAGATTTCCCTTCTTCTAAAAATTTCACCTTCTAAAACGTTGTGCAAGAGAAATGAAAAAACACAACACACACAACAATTAAAAATCATATATGCTTCAAATGAAACATGCAGAGTGTGTCAGGAACTTATTCTGTTGAAAGCAAACCTATTCCTACTCTATACTAACTAGAGGCACAAGTGAGCTAAATGAACCCTACAACTATTATGAAAAATAGTTTCCCTTCCTCATAATGGGAAGCCATGCAGATGATATGACAATGGACATGGCAGAAACTAAAAGTGAAAAATGAAACAAGCCCAATTCTCCACTTTGTTTACCAAGGCATCAGCTACAAAGAGAAAGTATGGCTCTTTTAGTTTCTTCGCATTTGTTTTGTAGAGGCATTGCAACAAATCCTTGGGATTGTGAAAATTATCCTCACATTCCGAAGTCAATGTGATTGGTTCTGACTTCTCCTTTAGCTCCAACGAAGCCAAATACCTTATGGGACAGGGTCTAACCTATTGAATATGCATGTTACTCATAGATTTAAATTTAAAAACTAAGTTTCCTTAAATACATCCATATATGAAAGGTTCTGAAGTGACGTCCTTTCCTTCTTGCTTCCCATTCACAAACAATTGATCCTCCATCTAGATGAATGGTGTTGAAGTGATTTCCTCTTCGTTCCCTTTTTATTTTTCAACAGCAAGGAGTTCCTTCACCACATGCATCTATTTTGGATTGTTTGCAGCCCCTAATGGAGTCATTGGAAAATCACTGCAAGTGTTTGGAATGTGCTGCTCATCTAGGAGTTTTCTTTCTTTCGATTGGTCTGCAATATCAAACTCCTTCATTTGTCACTTTTGAGAAATATTAGGAGCAGAAATATCTTCTTGTCCTTCTTCCACCATTTCCAGTTCATTTACCAAATTAAGTTCCTCAACTAAAAATAGGAAGCTCTGTGTGATATAATCTATGTTAAATTCTTCTGAATCTGTCCTAACTTCTACCATGTCTTCCTTTAAAGCAGTAGGCCTTGTGTGTTTTGAAAGAGGTAATGGAACAAAAAAATTATGGAGTTCCATAGGATCCTTTCCATCAAAATACTCCTCCAAATCAGACAAATAATCCTCTGCTTCATTCTTCGTCTATGTCAAGGATTCTTCTTCAATCATAGTGTCCTCTGAACTAGCAACTTGTTCACACTGACATTTTTCATTCTCAAACATGAAATTAGAAGGATCAAATTCATCTGAGAAATCAAATTTTTTACATAAAGAAGAAGGAGAAGGATTTGAAACCTCTCGTGTTTCCTTTTTTGTATTAAAACCCCTTAAATCCACCTTTCTTTCTTTTGTGGTAAAAGTCTCCTTATAGCTGATTGTGATACTTGATAATGATTTTGGTGGACTCACACAACCTTATAAAAGAAAAGCAAGCTCTTGACAAGCTAGGAAATTAGGATCATTTCATTGGTACACTTGAGAGTCTTCCTTCTTCAACTTGCACATGCTCTTCTCCTAGAATATTTGGAGCTAACTCCTGCACTTCTACAATTGGTTTTTCCACTTGTGGTGATCCAACCTCCTCTGATGATATGGAACCAATATAGATGCTACATTCTAACAGATAGACTATTAGTCATCATTTACTTGTGCTTTCTCTTGTGTACATTCATTTTTTGCCACCTACTTTTGAGCTTCAACCTTTAGAGGTTGAATTATGAGGGGAACTTGTTTAACGTTCGATCTTACAAACCACTCCTTTAGATTCTTCGCAAGCTCATCCTTACTAAGTTCCATAACACTCTCCTCTTCCTCTTCACTATAGTCATATTCTTGGTCTTCCCAAAATGGGTTCAAAATTATAAGTGGAGGGGTGAGTTGGGATTTAATAGCTTCCCTCACTACTTGAGGAGGTAGAAGAGGTGTAACTTCTTGTCTTGATGACCTTTGTAGAAAAGAAGGAATTTTATAAGGCAGAGGAATAGGCAATTCATGGTGGGATGGGAAGATAGGAGATGAAGAAATAGAATTCTCAATATGGGCAGCAGGTGAAAAGCTTGGGATTTGAGGTTTAGACTTAAATGATATTGGTGGAGAAACAGAAAGAGCACTCGAAGGTGGTGGCATAGGACTTACCCATTGACAAGGTTGTCTTGCATCAAATTCATAGGCCTCTATCTCTTTGATCCAAGTTTCAATTTGAGACAACATTTCAGTCATAAAAGAAATATTTTCTTGCAGGTTGTAGTGAATTGGCATAGGACCAACCCATGAAAAAGGTACCCTATAGTCACTTCTGAATGCCTCCACTTAAGTTATTGCTCTGGAATGAACTATACCTTCCTCCATTGTTTACACCTTAAACAACAACTCAACATCTTTGTATGTGGAAAAGCTTCCATCATCTCCATATTCTTTCTCTTGAAAAGATGCATAGTTAGGATAATAACCAAATTGGCCATGACTCTGTTCATAGGGATATACATGTTGGTTCTCATCATAGTATTGAACTAGAGGTGAACTATAATAGTTTGAAGATGTATTTTCCACGCTTAAAGGAATGTTGAACTGGTATTGTTGCTGCAAGTGGGAATTCCACTGTACGAATGAAGCCATAATTGCACAACTTCATGAATGGGAGAGAAAATGGAAAGATGTGGAAGGAAAATGAATGGAAACGGGTGGAAAAATACAATCTGCAACTCAAAGAGTGGGTTACATATACCAATGGAGTCGCCAATTGTGATTGGGTATACCTCCTAAGGTTGTAATATCACTAAGAGCACAACAACTTAATAAAAATAAAGTGAACATAAATACAAACACTTATGAAAGATGTGACTCTTATGGTCCCATCGGGCATGCTAAAAACTGTTAGTGTTGGTAACACGGTGGCTAAGATATTAAATTGGGATACCTATGAAATGTAGAGCTTTCACCTATTGTCCCATCGGGTGTGCGGAAAATTGTTATCACCAAATCACTGCACCCCCCAAATGACCAAATGATGAATAGGGTATTCGGTGTGATTGGATAACATGAGATCACCTCTCAAGTTGTGGGACTTGCGGGATTGAGGTGAACCTCCGGAGAATGTCGGCTTCCTCTTCCTAAACTAAGAACTACACTACTCATATTGTAATAAGAACAACTACCTAGACCTATACTAACATTTCAAGGGAATTAGGCAGAGATATTTACAAGAAATAAAACCCAAATTAGAAGTGGTGATACACCAAGAAATGGGTTTGCTAGAAAAAATTCCGGCTTGCCAATGCAGAGAGATGATCATGAGGAGGATGAAGGTACATACATACTCAATTTACATATAGTACTTCATTCCTTGATCTAAGCACAATGACCTCCAAAACTTGCAAAAGGCACCAAGGTTGCACAGTACACCTGCAGACACGAAGAGAGGAAAAAAGGAAGCAACAAAAATAATGTAAGGACATATAATTGATCACAAAACATAATTTTCATTGTTCCAAGCACATGCACAATGCATCATTACAACAAGAAGAGGCAGAATTTATCATTACAATTTTTGGAAGAAAGGTTTGAGAGCCTACAAATTCACATCTCAACTTGTGAAGAAAGGAGAAGCTTGGAAAAAATGTCTAAATTTCTCTAGAATAAGCACCCCTTTACAATTATAGCATTTGCATAGTTGAGGAGAGAAAGAAGGAGAAATTCCTAAAACTAGGCAAGATTGTAGCAGAACAGGTCAACTATACTTGCCTCATTAATTGCAACTCCACCTTCCCAGCACTATTCATGGGGTGAGTAAAACCTACAAATTTGGAATGCAAAAATTGTGAAAATCCATCTTCTGATAATTCCATTATGTATTTATCACTCTCCTGATTCCAATGACTACACTTTTGTGGAAAACGGATAATCAGGGAAGAAGTTATGGCTTGTTGAGAAAAAGTTACATTTTGGTATCCCGGGCATTGTACTCCATCAGCTCACTGAGTCACAAAATAACTCAGCGAGTTACCTTCTTATCCGGCGAGTTTCATATTTAAGCCGCCACACCACCAATTTTGTATTGCATTGTTCACTTCATATTTTGCTTGGTGGCCCAATCCACATTCCATTGGTTTCAAAGTCCCCGAAATTCTCATAACAACCCCTGATGCTTCTAAACTTTTCTACCACATTATTCGTGGAGCTCCACATTTGCATTGGTAGTTTATGGTTGAGTTTACCTTTATTGTCCCCACTTTAAACTCCCACCGAGCTCTTGAATATGGCTCGATAGGTGAGCTCAAGACTTGTATCTCCACGTGGATCTTTAAAGAATCGTCGTTCACATTAACCACCTAAGCACGTGGGCATACTTATGCCGAATTTCTTGTCTTTTGTATGACACTCGGTTGACATGTCATCGAGCACCTTGTATCTTGCATTGAGTTGTCTCTTGGTCGGGCTTCAAAATCTGAACCACCTGGAACACAAACTCGCCGACCAATAATTCTCCGAATCGCTTGAACCCCGAAAGCTGAAGTCCGAATTTCAGACTTCGGATTTCGGAGTTCGAGCTTAAATTTTATCAACTCACCCGTCCAATGTTATGAAATGTAAAAATATCTGAAACGAACTCCGAAAGATGCACTTACCGAGCCCCTCGTGAGTTGAACTTAGCTCAGCTTCGTCATTGTAATCCATGTGCACCGCTCGATCTCATGAGCCTACAACTCAAAAATTCATGGCCTTGCCGCATGGCCTACTTGTCTATCTCAATACCGAGCAATGTGTTCACAACCGAGTGGCTCGTCCTTTCCCATAACTCTTAACGAGCTCCTCTATGACAATGTTAAAGACCCTTGATTTGGCTTATTCTTCTTCGACCATTGAGTTGCGTGTTGGCTCGACTCTACCAAGTCCCCTCACCGAGTTATTTTTCAATACCCCGACAAGTTCGATACTCGAGCTAAATGCCTCACAATGCGGCCTCAAATTTCCTGTATGATTCGATTCTCACAAGCTCCGTCATGTTGTTTTATCATCTGGCCTTCTGTACTCGGCTGATTCTCTGCACATTTGGCTTGATCCCTGGCTCATGAATCACCGACCCTAAAATACTTCAGTATTAACTCTTCGAAGTTCTGGATTCACCGATGGTTTTAATTCCTCGGGCTCGTGTTCCCAAACATTCCTCTAAGACACTCGACTTAGGATCAACATCTAATTCAAGATTTTCCTTCCAGTATCTCATACTCCATCGTGCAGAACTCGATCTGTGTGACTCCATTGTCATTTCACCTAGAACCTTTCGACGCTTCACCACGATCTTGCCATAACTAAGCTCGATTTGAGATATTTGCTGACATTTTAAATCATGCCTTACGCATCTCCTTCAAGCTCAATTACATCTCCCTTTAAAACACTCTCGGCACTCTGGGTTTTTGTCTCAACGACCACCGATTTATCCGTCGAACTCTGTGAGTTATTCCGCCAAAGCACCCTTGTTTGAGCTCCTTACGAATCAATCTTATTTGAACTATCTTCCACCAAAATCCGTGACTACCACTTCCAAGTAACGAGTCAAGATCATACTTGGGCACTCGTTGATTACCCAACTCGACGTCCTGTGGAGCTACTCTTTCAAGCTTGTCGGATTCCCTCAAACCTTATATGGGTAGTTTGTCAACACTACTATTTCTGATCAATTCATCCTGGTCTCCTTTCACGGCCGACTATGGACTTAATATGAGCTCACGCTTGATGCCCTACACGAGTATTCTGCATGATGATTCATTGAATCATCTATTCCACCGCTCCACTAATCATCAGCTTGCCATTAAGCTTACACACTTGTTTAGCAACACAACTCGCATGTTTAACTCAATCAAGCTATAGTGGAACTCGGTACTCATTAAACATGCATTGCAAACATAGAAGTCGAGCTGCTAGCTTTCAACTCGACCATCAAAAAAGAGCTCGATGCATCGAGCTGTTTATTGGCTTGAGCCCCGCACTTTTCAACTTGCACGAGCTACAATGGATCTCAATTTCTTTCACATTGTGTTGGCTCACCGACCATCTCGACAAATAGTTCTATTTTAATGCTTGCTTATTCTCTAATGTACAACCATTACTTCTTGTCTCAGGAAATGCTTCTTCAATTGTCCCAAGTGGTGCAGGTAAAGTCTGAAAATGATTCTCAATGGGAAAGTTATGCACATTACCTTGCTTTCTACTTGAAATTAAAAAAGCACTTAAAATCCACAAACTTAGGCTCAATATCATAAATTCTACCACTGTTGTCCATTTTTTCCCAAGCAGACAAAAATGGATAACAATGAGTTATTGCACTTAGTTGTACGAATCAAGACTCGCACCTAGAGGTGTGAGTCGAGACTGGAACTTAGAAGTGCGAGTCGATACTCATGCTTAGTAGTGCTAGTCGATACTCACACTTAAAGTGTGATTCAAGAGATGTGCGACTCAAGGCTCACACTTAGACATACGACCAATCACACTTGTAAGTACAATCACTCGCACTTACACACTACTTACAAAATTTATAAATGACAATTCCAGATTTTTTTAACTATGCTTAATATATACAAATAATTTTTTTAATGTAAATGTATATAAAAATTTGTGGTCACCTTTTAAACTTGTGAGTCACACATGCTAGTTATATAAAATATTTAAAATTATGTTACATCTAAAATCACAAAAAACATCTAAACAATTGTCAAATTTAACACCATTCAAGGATGTTCACGGATAGGATTTTAAACGTCAATGTTTACCTATTTGAATAAGGTATGCATGAATAGTCATATATGTATGATCATATTAAGATTGATATGTGGCATAAATGACAACAATCACTTACACATTATGTTGAAGTTAGCATCCACTTGGCTTATGTAATTTATTAGCCACTTGGCTTATGTAAGTTTATAACCACTTGGCTTATGTAAGTTAGAAACTGCTTGGCATATGTACGTTAGCAACTTCTTGGCTTATGTAAGATAACATACGCTAGGCTTATGTAAGTGGGCATCCATTAGGCTTATGTGAGGGAATAAAAAAAATAAAAATAAAAATCCTAAAATAGCAGAAATGAAATCCAAAAATTAGGATTTAGTAATTGGAATCTAATAGTGGTGAAAGTGGAATCTGATAATATTGTTATTGGAATCTAGTAATAGAAAAATTGGAGTCCAATAATAGGGAAATTGGAATCTAATAATAGTGAAATTGGAATCCAATAATAGAGAAATCGGAACTCAAATAAATCTAATAATGACAATATTGGAATCCAATATTGCTACTAATGGAATCCAATAATAGTAATAATGGAATCTAGTATAACCAAAAATGGAATCCAATATACACAAAATGGGAGATGGATTTCTTCCAATGCTTGTAGTATTGGAGTCCAGATTCAATGGAATATGTTTAGATTTAGTGAAATAATCTTTAAAACCATATAACATTGGAAATATATTTGAATTCTCTTTCTATAAAACCTTACATTTTCTTCTAACTCTAAGTGGAATTCCTTCAACTAGGTCTATCTCTGAAACTGCTCTAGAACTGTCCCAAAACTACCTATAGAATAGTCATTATAAATAGGGCACACTTTTCCCTCTAGAAGATAAAAATTATCTAAAACCATCATGGAAATAAATTAAACCTCCTAGGATAAAAATAATGTCAAATTATTGCATACCTCCTTTGGAAAAATTCGTCAGAAAATGAACTTCTTTAGAAAATTTCATGTTTGATTGGAATCCAAAAATCATCACATTCTCTATCACCACTTTCTAAAGAATATGGATCATTCCTCTATAACCTTAAATCAACATATTAGTAAAAAGAACTTACTTATGGGAACCTATCATGAAGATCTCTTCTACTGCTTTTGAGTTGGGGTTGTGAACTCATAAAAACCAGTTTACCTTCTTAAAATTAGTTCATAAAAATGTGACAATGAAATTACCTATTTTTTGTGAAATGATCTTAGCTCAATGTAAAATAATACATGAAATCCACAAGGTCCCACGTAAATAACACAATCCATGTTGAGCATCAAAAGTTGCAATTCGAGATGGAAATCACCTTCTTCTCAACCTTATTTCACCTAAAACATCATAACTTGAAAAATATTCTTCAGAATGAATTTAAATTTTTCTGAAACCTCTAAGAAACCCTTTTGCACCATCACTAATCATAATATTATCTCAAATGGGTATGCTTCTTTATATCCCATCTCATTTTTATGGCTAGACCTTAAAGTTTTTCATGGTTTAAGCTAGGTCATACTAGAAGAACATCATAAATCATAATGAAACCTATTTACAAAATGCCCTAACACACTTGATACAACATGTATCACACCTTTTCATTCCTCCATGAGCTCACATGGCTCTATATCTCATTCTCATGCCTCATTAGGTCTCTAAGCACTTAGACTAGGTTTAGATGAGCTCCTGTAATTGAGTCTTCCACCTGTACCTGCACTCTAAAACTCATTTGAGGGCCTAAAAAACTCTCCTAAAATTCCCTTCATACAACTACCATAATTTTAAAGCCACTAAAAAATTAAAACCATCATGCACCATCACCTGGGCTAGTTAGGTCACTTGTTTAGTTTTGTTAGACCAAGCCAATCTCACTAAAGAAACTCATGTAATTATGAATCCACTTGAGCCTTCATGTCATCATCCTACTAATCATTATATTCCACTTCTTCATCATACTATTTTTCAATAATTATATTTTACATCAATGAAAACACCTAAAACTCAACATGCCAACAATCTTCCCCTTTTTCATTGATGGAAAACCACCTAGTCTATTCCACCTTTTTACATTAATGAAAAAACATACCTATACCTGCATGTTTTTAATCTTTATGAGCTACATAGGATCACCTATTGGTTGAAAAAATCAACCACATTTATTAGAATGGTATACAAACAAATCATGTCTCACTAAACTCTATTTTTTACCTCTTTTCTCCACTTGAAACAACTATAACGGACCTTAAAATTATGCATAACACTTATACATATTCAAAAAATTCATGATTTTAAAAAAGTTGTGATTTTCAAAAGTTAGGATTTTTGAAAAAGTTGGGATTTTGAAAATGTCAGGAATTCGAAATAGTCATAATTTTAGAAATGTTGGGATTTTGAAATAGTAATAATTTTGAAAAAGGCATAATCGTAAGAAACTCAGGATTTTTCAAAATCCTGATTTTCAAAAAAGTTAAGATTTTGGAAAAAGTTGTTATTTTCAAAAAAGTGAGGATTTTCATAAAAAACTTGAGAATTTCTAACACAAAATCAGGATTTTGGAATAACTTGGGATTTTCAAAAAAGTTTAGATTTTCTAAAAATTTGAGATTTTGAAAAAGTCAATATTTTTTAAAAAGTTAGGATTTCGAAAAAAATTGGGATTTTTAAAAAGTAGGGATTTTTGAAAAAGTTTTGATTTTAAATAGTCGTGATTTTCCAAAATGTTGAGATTTTGAAGAATTAGGATTCACTAAAAATTCTATATTTTTGAAAAATTCATGATTTTCGAAAAGATTCAGATTTTCAAAAAATCGAGATTTCAAAAAAGTTAGCATTTTCAAAAAAATTAGTTTTTTAAAATAAATTTTTTTAAGTTAGTATTTTGAAAAGTCATAATTTTTAAAATTTTGAGATATCTTAAAAGATGCCACAATTTTCGATAATGTAGATATTTTTTAAAAGTCAATATTTTGAAAATTAGGGATTTTTAAAATCTAATCTTTTTCAAAAATCCCGATTAATCAAATCCTAACTTTTTTGAAAATGCAACTTTTCAAAATTTTAACTTTATAGAAAATCTTAACTTTTCAAAATTCAATTTTTTTTGAAATTTTAACTTTGTAAAAAATGCCCACTTTTTGAAAATATTAAAGTTTTTGAAGAACCTAACGTTTTTGAAATCCTAACATTTTGAAATTCCGACTTTTTCAAAAATCATGAATTTTTTTAAAATCTTAACCTTTTAAAAAATTCTAACTTTTTTTCAAAAATATTTACTTTTTCAAAATCCTAACTTTTTTTTGAAAATCGTGACATTTTTGAAAATCCCAAATTGTAAAAATCAAGACTTTTTCAAAATCCTTACCTTTTCAAAATATTGACTTTTTGAAAATCCTAACTTTTTGAAATCTCGAAAAAGTTGGAAGAAGAATCTGCCTATATACAAAAAGAAATGGATAAGGCAACTAAATTTGTGGAAAGAATTCGAAACATTAGTTCATGAAATCTTTGAATAAAGGAGCCAAAAGTACAAACAATGTCATGATGTCCATCGCGTTCCTCATCAATTCCAAGTGGGAGATAAGGTCTAGCTACATCTCCAAAAATAACGAGTCCAAGGTCCATACAAGAAACTCCTGCATCTAGGATATGGGCCATATACAATAACCAGAAATATTGGTGAGAATGCATTTGAGAGCAATCTTCCATCTTATCTTGGGTTGCATCCAATTTCCAATGTGGTGTTGTTCTTCCATACTTTCCTCCACTCTTTGATACATACTACATTGGTAAATAGTTACATAATGCATAATTGAATATAGATTGCATTACACTAGTAAACACTGATAAAAAGCATTAACAAATCATACTCTACCATGTAGCAAAAGCAAGGTAGATGACACACCAAGAGAAGTAGCTCACTAAGAGTCAGATTGAGAAATAATTTTCATGCCTAGTCAAAAATCTAGGAGAAATGGGCACCATTTCTTCTTAAGGAAAGATGAATGATCCAAGACAAGGATTCCAAATATCTATTTATGAAAAGTAAAAAAAAATCTATTTTTTGTAGTTTTCAGCAAAAGTTCTGATATTCTATTTTTTATAGTTTTTAGTAGCTTTTGTATTTTTCATTTTTAAGGGTCTTTGAAGCATTTTTGGGCTTAGCAAAATTTTGGGCAGGATATTTATCTATCAAATTCAAATTTTAACTTCGTGATTCACTCCTAACATCCATGTACATGACATTAAATCCTTTCATATGTCAACCATAGCTAACATTGAGCTCTTCATAGATTTATGGTACATATCCCCTTTCAGGTATGTTTAGGATTCCATCCATTAGCTCCCATTGATGTAGCGTTTCCCTTCATTTTAGAAAAATAATCTTGGAAAAAAATAACCAAAAGTACAAGCAACATCATTATGCACATTGGGTTCCTCATCAATTCTATGTTGGATAAAAGATCTAGCTACATCTCCAAAAAGAGAAATTCCAAGGTCCATGCAGGAAACTCATGCCTCTACGATATGGGCCATATACAACAACCAGAAATATTGGTGAGAATGCATTTGAGCTCAATCTTCCATATTATCCTGGGTTACATCTGGTTTTCAATGTGGAGCTGCTCCACCCAAAATTTCCTCCTGTTTTGGATACACCATACATTGGTGTATAGTTACATAGTACAAAATAGAACCCAGACTACATGACACCAATAAACATTGATCATATCATTGATAGGGTTGTCAAGGACATGAAGCATTAACAAATCCCACTCTACCAAGTAGTAGTTATGTTGGACATATGTAATTCTTTTATCCCATGTACGCGGATGTTTGGAGTGAATAATGAAGTTAAATGGTGGCTCTGGATAATTAATATTGATCTAAAAATGGTACTTGAAATTTTTCTAGTACTTAGAAAATTCTTAGATGATTACTTATCAGACTCAACATTGATTATGAGTTCAACTTACTCAATTTTGGGTGTCTTGAAAACCCATTTAAAAAAAAAACTTCCAATCTGATCAATTATTCTGATTTTTCCAACTTAAGTGAATATACTTAATCTATTTCAAATCCATTAAAAATAATCACAAGTTGAATTAAAATACGCACTCAATCTAAATTATGGATTCCAAAATTTGCAATTGCATTCATTATCTAATTGTGGGATATGGGTACTGAAACAACTTCAATCCAATTAATCCAGTTTCTGGCTTGATTTAATAATTAATCAAATAAACTAATTTGAATTATTTTATATAATCAAAAGCTTCTAAAAACTGAAATCAAATCCAAAACATAAGAACTTGATAATGGAGTTCACCCAAAGGCTACGTCTTCGGAGTCACAAAAAGTGAATCAATCTATTAAATGTCCAATGAAGTACAATATCCCTTCACTAATTACTTAATAGATCTTTATACCTGCAAATGAGCTGATTCAGACCTCTTGGAACTCTTCAATTTACCATAAATGTTCCCAAGTTCATCTTTGGCCCCTACAGTATTTTCACTGATAGTTTCTTGTGAAATTATGTTCAAAAAATGTCTACAACTTGAAATATAAAACACCTACATAAAATAGGTTTACATTTTTGTAAACTAGATGAAATTATGAAAAAAATCCGTTTTTACTCCATGGCTTGATTCAGACCAGAAGTGGTTGGAAAATGCATATCTCTTCCTTTTCCTCATGTCTGATATGTGAAACTACAATGGAAAACCGCTTACACAAGAAAAATCTACAAGGAAAGAACCTGTAGAGACCTTGAGATTGAGTGATTTTTCGTTGGCAAGGAGACTTGTTTCTTCTTCACAGATGGTATTGCACGTTTGTGCATTTCTGGATTCTGGAAGGATGTATGCTTTTAAGTTATGAAATATATTACACTGGAGGGTAAGTATAGAAAAATCTATACCCATCACATGACCTTCCTCAACATGTTTTGTCACAAGTTTATGGTTAGTACTCCCATTTTCTAGCCACCTCTCTTTCAAATTCGTTGATGGCCTTCTAGAATGAGAAAGATGAGATGCCCCTGTATAAGGGCCTGATTCTTCTTTTGGCTGAGAATGGAAAGCCGGTTTTGGATCATCTTTTGACAATGATCCTAAAGGAGAAAGACGAGGAAGATGACATTACTCTTACGGAGTGTCTCACTAAATTGAAAGAGGGTAATGGTACCCTCCAGGGGAATGAGAAAGATAAAGATAAAAATGAGGGAGGTGATGGGGAAGAAAGTGCTTCTAGGAAGAATGAATGTGTGGGAGACCCCATTGTTTTTTAAGAATCGAGTAGGAAGATGTTGTATTTAGAAGGGATCCTAAAAGCCATGGAGGACATGAACGAGGAGCAAAGGGAGTCCATTCTAAACATCATCAACATTTCGAAGAAGATGGTCACGGATCAGGTCTAAATAAAACACAGAATGAGGGAGCTGGAGATTCAGGTTAAAGTTTTTATTGACAGAGTGGAGGAGATTAAAGGGGAAAATAAAAGGAGGATATTCAACCTTCAAATAAGTAGCTTGAAGGAGGAGTAGGTGTTGGATGGTACTGGTATCCAGGACGTCTGTTGCTGGCCTGGGGCCTCAGGTGGTTTTTTTACTTATCGCGAAGATTTTTTTGGTCTTTTAATTGTGTGCGGACTACTAGCGAACTGTGGTGCCTTGTTGCTTCTTGGTCTTTTTTGTCCTCTCTGGGGTCCAGATCTTATAATGTAAGATTTAAGCCTATTTAACTCATCTTTCTGGGACCCCTTTTTGGGTTTTCTTTCTGTTTTGTTTCTGGTTACGTTCCTCTCTTTTGTACTAGCCCCTGGGAGCCGATCCCTATTTTTTGCCTAATCTAATAAAAAAACATTTATTATTTTCAATATCTCAGTACAATCTTATAAGGTTACATGTAATGGAAAAAAGCATCCTAAGCTTATATAATATACTCATTATTTCAGCAGTACATCCAGTACGATTTATTCCATAGCTAAAATATAACAATAACTAAGCAAGATCTAAAATCACCTTGAATCCCTTCAAATTCTTTCCTTTCCCTTATCTCCAGAATGACCTGTATTTTCCACAAAGGGTCAGCTCAAACTTAACTAACAAGGATTTCCATTTTCATATATGTAGTATTCTACAAATGAAAACTTATTCAAAAATATACAATCATGCATCGACATACTAATTCATTCATTATTATAACAAAGATTCCAAAAATCATGTATACATGCATGAACTATCCAAGTTTAGAATATCTTTCAAGAGTGGTTTCTTTAGCCATCTTACATGAAAATGCATAAAACTTACCTCATGTAAGGCTGATTACATAATGCATTTCATAATATTATTTCATGCCAAATCAAATCAGCCTACCAACTATTTGAAGAAATGTCACATATAGGCTCCATATGAAAAGGAGAAGGCATAATAAACAATTGTCAAAGCATCAACATGAACTTCACTTTACAATTCTTACAATGAACAATATGTCAAATCAAATCAGCAACATAACATAATTTTCAAGAGGAACAAAAGATCCTTTATACCCAAGAATGCATGTCAACCATATGAAAAAATGCCATACAATGAATTCACATATATTCTAAGGAATGCATACCAATTGTATGACAAAATTCCATATCATGAACTTCATTTCACAAGCTCAAAATGAACAATATGCCAAATCAGATCAGCAACATAATGCATTTTCAACAGGAACAACAAATCCTTTTTACTCAAATGATACATGTAAACCATATGACAAAATTTCATAATATAAACTTCCAGTATAATCCAAGAATGCATTTTAGTAGCATGACAAAGTGTCATAAAAGAATTTCACATAAATTCTAATGAATCCAATCCAGTAGCATGATAAAATTCCATAAACTAACTTCACATAAATTCAAACGAATTTGTTCCAGTAGCATAATAAAATTCCATAAAGATATTCACTTGAATTCCAATGAATTCATTTCAGTAGCATGATAAAATGCCATAATCCATACTCATGTATTTATGCCAATAAAGTATTACGTATCAACTGTTTGATGTAATGTCATAACACCTCATTCTTTAAATATTCTAGCCAAATGATTTCACACTAACCATTTGACAAAATTTCATAGCACAACATTCTTTAAAATGCTATGCAAATGATTCCACACTAACCATTTGACGAAATGCATCGTACTAGCAACAAAAATTGTAGCAAATAAAATAACAATCAACAACAAATATGGAGCATAGAAATCACCCCAAAGCACTGTGCTTTGATAGCTAATGTTGCAGCAAAATAACACCTCAAATAATAACTACACACAACAAGGAATTAACCCAAAACTTGGCATTATAACAACTAATGCTGCAATAACAAATGCAACAATAATTTAATAAAAAAAAATCAGCACTTCTAGCAGCTGTTACCACACCAATAAATCCTTAAAGAACTCAGCTCTTCTAGCAGTTGTTACGGCAACAACAACACAACTTATAATAGTTGTAGCAGACCAAAAAATCAACCAACAAAAACAACATTCCATCATTTAAAAATGCAGCTTGGATATCAGTCAAAACCCATAGTGAAAATGTCAAGAAATCTTCTATCAACACCCAAGTGAATAACCTCATTAATTTCAGATATCAAGTAAGGAGATAAAACGAAATCTCAAGCTCTCATACTTGAGAGATCTAAAATATATAATGCCCATATTAAAATAAACACATTTTCCAAATACCCATAAAGGATTGATTCAAAAATATTAATACTCACAATAGATTTAATCCATATTTCTCATTACCTAGAAGAGGAATAAACTGAATATGCATTTATTTGTAAAATATTGCAGAGACAAAAATAAGAAACCCTAGCCTGAAAGATTTGAGATGAAGAAGACCAAAAAACCTCTGTGCTTTTCATCTTTCTTTCTCTATTTTCTTCCTCCAGCTTTCTAGTTCCACACCGTACAAAATAAAACTCCAAAACCTTATTTATTTTCCTAGAAATTTTCTCCCCAACATTGCTACAATAAAGAATGTCAAGATCCCAAATTACATGCTTAAAATCAGCTCCAGATGTCTTTAAAACTTCCATGAAATCCTCTAGATTTTTTTTTGACATGGTCTCCCCTCTATCTCCTCCTCTCTCCACGCCATGCTAAATGGTAAATATCAAAACCTAACTCTCCTTTATTTCATGGATTCCAAAATCCATTTAAATAGAATTAAACTTAAAAAAATGCCTCCACTTAGCTTTAGGCTAAATTTAATTGTTTTATTTATTTATTTTAAATAAAACTATGTGCCACATTCCACAAGGAATAATTAACACATAAGTTAATGCCAAGATAATTCAAAATTAGAATTCCACAAAATATCATTCCAATTAAGCCTTATTAAAAATATTGAGTTCCAAAAGACGGGATGTTACAGTTAGCCCAATAGTAATCAGTATAAATAAAGATGGTCGGATTAGGATTTGTGTTGATTACAAGGAGCTGAATGTTACATGTGTGATTAATCCTTTTCCTACACCTTTTCCAAAGGAAATATTAGATGGCGTTGCAGGGAATGAAGTTTACTCTTTTATAGATGGATTCTCTTGGTATCATCAGGTTGGAATTACACAGGAGGATCAAGAAAAAAAAAATTCACCATTGAATGGGGAATTTTTGCATATACTTTGATGCCCTTTGGTTTGAAAAATGTGCCTACAGTAATTTTGTGCATAATTGTTCAAGCATTTTAGGATTTTATTCACAAATTCTTATAGGTTTACTTGGATGATTGGACGGTATATGGGTTTGTTAAGGATCATTGTGAAAATTTACACTTAATGTTTGAAAGATGCAGACAGTAAAGCATCTCTTTAAACATCAAGAAGTGTGTGTTTGTTATACCTTTTGGAACTCTGTTCAGGAATATCATCTGCAAGGAATGTTTTCTAGTAGATACAACTAAGGTTACAGTTATTGTAGGCCTAGAGGAGCCTACTAGTCAGAGTGAGGTGCGTGGATAATTGGGCCACACAGGGTATTGCAGAATATTTATCAAAGGGTATGTAAATATTTCCACTCTCATGGAAGAATTATTAAAAGGAAAAAGGACATTCTATTAGGGAGAACCACAACATTGTGCATTTGAGGCATTGAAGGAGAGACTTACTGCAATTCCTATTCTACATTTTCCCTCATAGAACTAACCATTTCATGTACATGTGGATGCCTCTGGCACGTCCATTGGTGCAGTGTTAGCTCATCCTAGATATGGTATTATAGGTCACCCTATCTATTTTGCTAATCAAAATTTGACTCCTGTAAAATAGAATCACACAACTATAGAGAATGAGGCCTTGTCAATGATCTATGCGTTGCATAAATTCAGGCAATATTTGCTAGCAACACCCTTCGTATTTTATACTAATCACATGGCATTAAAATAATTGGTAAATAAGCCCATTCTATAGGGGAACATATGTCGATGGGTTCTCTTATTCCAAGAATTTGATTTCACACTTGTGGTAAAACTCAGTAAGAGTAATTCTAACCTAGACCTATTGTCACAAATTCAGTCAAGGGAGGACACGCAGACAATTGAAGATATAATTATAGATGCACATTTATAAATGTTACATCATGCACCTTTGGATTTGGAGGATATTGTTGTATTTTTACGCACAGGTATGACACCAGAAGGAATGAAAGCATTAGAAAAGAAACAACTTGTAATTCATACAACACATTTCATGATGATCAATGGTGACTTATACAAACTAGGATGAGATGAAGTTTTGTGTTGGTGTGTACTAGAACATAAGTACATAGATATTATGGAAGAGGATCATGGTGGTATTGTAGGTGGGAACTATGCAGGTGACACCACTATGTGTAAAATTCTACTTGTTGGATTATGGTGGGAGACCATGTATAAATATTGTAAAGAGTATTGTAAGGTGTGTGATCACTGTCACCACCTTGGAAAACCTGAGAAAAGAAATGAAATGACTTTGAGGCCTATTTCTAGTGTAGAGCCATTTGAGAAATGGGCTATAGACTTTGTGGGTCCTATTTTACCTGTCACACGTACAAAAAGATCACGATATATCATCACTTGCATAGATTATCTTACTAGGTGGGCAGAAGCAGTGCTTATAAAGGATTGTACATCAACTATAATAGATAGATTCTTATGGGAAAATATTCTTATTATGTACAAATGTCTGTTGAGATTAACAAGTGATAGGGGTACACACTTCTTGAATGAGACAATCAGGATATTATTGAATGAATTTATGATTACGCACCACAAGACTACACCTTATCATCCTCAAAAACATGGCACTGTGGAGGCCTTCAATAAGATATTGAGCCTAACCTTGACAAAAATTTGTGATGTTGGAAGAAAATATTGGGATGATAAAGTTTTTATTGTGCTTTTGGTGTATAGAACAACCTATAAGATTTTGAATAAGGTCACACCCTTTTAGCTAGTGCTTGGCACAAAAGTAGTCCTTTTGATGGAATTCTTCTTACCATCATTGCGTATTGTGCATGCCGGAGGTCTAGCTAATGAGAAAGAATTAGAATAAATAATTGAAAATTTAATATAGTTGGATGAGAGGTGCATCATAACACATTGGAGTCAGAAGCAGGAAAAGGGTAGGAAGAAGGCATGGCATGACCGACACATCAAGGACAAGAAACTTGAGATTGGACATATGGTACTTATTTATGATTCTAAGTTTTTGTGCCATCTAGGAAATATTAAGGTGCATTGGTTGGGACCATATGTTATTAATCATATACTTGAATCGGTGCTTATTAGTTAGAGGTTCTTGATGGAATACGGTTACCCAGTTACTTCAATGAGAGTAGGTTGAAGCCCTACTATAAATAAGTATTCTTGGTGTTTTTAATAAGGTAGTGTTGTCATTTAGTATAGGTTTCCCTTTTTGTATTTCCTTCTTTGTCGCTATGTTTTGTCAATTTAGTTTGGTGTTTTGTGTAATAAACACATTTACACGTTGGATGCTAATTACAATCTAAAGTATTTTTATGCGTAGAGGAATGCACATACCATTGGTGTGGGGTGGTTGTTATTTGTTATTCACAAATGGGTACACATGAGAATAAATGGTTACAGGTGTTATTCAAGTATGAAAAGGAGTTTTTTGAAAGGTGATTACTTCTAAATAAGACCATACATGGAAATGAATTAATGAACAATATAATGCGAGGTAAACAGTGGACGTGGAAACTACCAGAAGAGAGTGCAATTGTGAGGTACTCGGTGCATGGAATTGCATGTAAGAGAATTATATAACTAGAAGGTAGGAAGGAACACTATAAGTTTATAGATGGGGAACGAAGGTGTATAACGCAGATATTGTTAAAAGGGTCAATTAATGAGAGCGTTATTGGTAGGTGAAGGAACAATAAATGCACTAAATTTTTGAAACTCTATATAAGGATGTGATGCAGGTTCATTTTACATTTTCAATCACATGTATTCAAGTGAGCTTAGTGTAATCAGCCAAGAGAATCATATTAAGGTGGAGAGAGTTGTGAAACTAGATGTGGAGAGTAGATTTATGTGCGGAAAAGGCTTACATCCCCATTGGTGAAGGGTTTGAGTGAATTATAAGCATTGATGAAGGGTTCGAGATAGGGCATGTAATTTTGAGCTAGGGTTTGAGTTTAATTAATACAGAAGATAAAAGGCGGGATTTTTACAATGGCACCGAAGAAATCACCTGCAGCATGCACAACGGGAAGAAACAGGTGGAGTTTGAGGTTGAAATTTCTCCCAAGAGAAATATTTCAGAGATGTAGTACCCAGAAGGAGTGATAGTTGGTCGGGATTAGGATTCCCATGTTCGTAGATGAAAAGTAAGTTATTACAATCACGACACCATCGAAAACAAGGGAGAATTAGATGCGTTATTGAACAAGAAGACCAATAAGCACATAGTGGATGATATGCCAGTATATGATGATGCTGGGGAGAATTTGTTGAAGAAGGTAGGGGTTTATCAGTTATATGAACTGCCATATTTAGGAAAACTAGAGGCTTTATACCAATGGCTTATGAGTAGAGTCCATGAGGACTTTTTTTATTTTGTTAGACGAAGGGTAAGGATCACAACAGCCATGATTTCCACATTGACAAGATTGAAGGGCATAGGGACAAATATCATGAGTGATCTGAAAAATAAGGTAGTTGTTATGGCCACCAATAAGGAGTTAGGATACTCCAAAGGTCTGCGCAGAGTGGACATAGAAAAATTGAATAAGTTTCCTGTAGTGCAGGTAGCCACGCATCTCTTACTAATTTAAATGATCAAGAGAGATGGTCATAGGTGAATACCATGTGGCTACAAATTGCAAATAAAATAAAAGAGGGAAAAGTCTATAACTTTGTTGGCTACATTACAGAGACTATTATTGAGGAAGTGCACACAGGTGAAAAGATAAGTTTTGGTGTTATCCTACTATCCCTTGTTTTTGTAGAAATTGGAGTGTCTAATGGGCCAAAGAAAAAAAATTAGGAATAAACCACTGAGAAGAAGTCCCTCTTGTAGAGGTTTGAGAAATATTTATATAAAATATTAATGAGTGGCTCGTTCAAGCAAAGGGCAGAGTTGTGGTATGGTGCATTCTGAAGGAGCTACCCATGGTGGTAGGTAAGGTAGTACAGTTCGCAGTGTATCAACATTTCTACATCGCATAGTTTTCCATAGTGATGCACATTTTCTGAACTTTAACACAGATAAGGTAGATTGCGACAACCACACTCTCAGGAAAACATATGTATATCCAGGTTGGTCTACCTATATTGAGAGGTGCATTTCAAATGTCATAAACATAAAGTCAGTAATTTTGTCTATTGGGGACATTGGAGCCACGCTCGTATATCTTTAGCTCAAGCCTAGGCTAGAGAATAATAAGTATGTGGAGAATGAGTTCATGCTCCCAAGGATACCTAAGGGAAAACATATAATGGAAAATGTGCCAACTCAAAAGCCTACTGCAACCATACAGATAGACGAGGAAGAATAAGAACATGAAGATAGTGGAGGCTTGGATCATAACGGCCGGAGGTAGCCCACAGACAGAGTGAAAAGTGAGCACGCAGATACTCCACCACATGCACAACAAGTAGAAGAGGACTTAGACGTAGATGCATTCTATGAAGCATGTCAGTTCAAGAAGGTATTAAGAATAACTAGAACCCAAGGTGTGGGAACACCCCAGCTTGTAAGGAGATCACCTCAAATCTCCTCTAAAAAAGAAAAACCTAAAAAGAAGAGAGGGAGAAATTTTACGCTTAATGAGGAAGAAAAGAATTCCAAGGAGAGCACGCCTGGAACCCTAGTGTAGCTAGAAGATGTGGAGGATCCCAGGGATGAATAAATGAATAATGAAGAAGAAGGAATGAAAGAAGTAGAAGAAACTAAGAGCGAGAAAACCAATGCGCTAGTTAGAACTCAGATAGGAGAAGGGCCAAATCTAAACCTTGGTGCTCAGGTTCATAAGGGGCCAAGAATGAAGAGAAGTGAAGAATATGTTGTGCGAGGTATGGGCTACATTGAGGACACAAGAAAAATTATCTACGCCCGGTTTCAGAGCATAGTGGACCTGAAGGAGTTACATGGGTGGGATTTGATGACCCAGATATGGCCACTATGCGCGTAATGAGAAAAATATCCTGGTCCATGTAGAATCACATGGACGAACCAGATTTTGATGTATGTAAGGAATATTGTGTATAAAAGAGAGAGAAGAAGGCACCCTAGAGTAGGCACATGACCATAAAGCTAACTCTTATGTTTGATGAGTAGGTCAACAATTCCTTAGTCAAGGTATCTACTGAGGTGACATGGAGAAATATTGATAAGGCCACCACCATTAGAGTGTTGATGGAGGATACCAAGTATAAAAATATAGAGATAGAGCACCTAAAGTTAGAGAAGGAAAGAGAATGAACAAAGAATGAGGCCTTTGTTAGCATGGCAGAGGAGACTGGTGACTACATCTTGAAGGCAAGGACTCATCTAGAACTAAAGGTACCTGAGAAGTTTCCTTTTACAATGCATTATGTGTGTACATTGGTTGATTTAGTGCTAGAAGATGGACTGCTTAGAATGCCTACACAAAAGGATACTGAACTAGAAGCAGAAAGAGTAAGGGCCTCTATGGTCAGAAAAATGTCAGCTTACGAGGCATTTCTCTAGTCTTTGAAGGATGAGCTGAAGAAAGAAGACCAAGATCTGAGTTTTTGTGCAGCTCTAGAGGTAGTAATAAGGACCAAAACTCTGGTTGAGGATAATGAAGTCTTAGCACCAATGAAGGATGATACTTTAGGGTGTGCAAAAAGATTAGCACATTTGAAACATAAGCATGAAGCCCTTGTAGCATCTAAAGATCCACATAAGGAGCGAATAGATAAGATTGGGAAGCTCATAGTGCAGAAGATGGATCTTCAACAAGGAATGATGTATTTTATGACCAATGTTGTCCATGTTTTACAGAATGAGAAGGAAAATATTACTCAGGATGAGTTGGATGCCATCACTATAGACATTCCAGAGAAGACAAGGACTACGCTGGATGATTGGAAGACATTGGAGGTTGACATTAAAAGTGAATATCCAGAGTTAATCCTCCCAGTTGAAGAAGAGGAAATCGCATATTAAAGATTCATTCTTTTGTATAGTGATTCTTTACATTCTTTCAATTCTTATTCTTTATTATTTGGGAACATAAAAAAGAATCCCCATTGTCGAGACAAAAATGTAATTTAGTGTGGGGTAATGTTGAGTAGACGTATTGTTCTAAGGAGAAGACACGTGTAGGATTCACATGTGAGAACAAGGCACAATTGAGGCCATGAAAGGATAGGAAAGGAAATGTGCACCAAGAAAAACTGATTTGGGACTTAGCCATTTGCAAGGATGTGGGATATTTTTGGAAGATAGCGTGTGGAGCACACATCAGGATGGACACTTGCACGACACAAAAATGGTATTTTGGGAATGAGTGACTGATAAGTTCCATGCATGAGCTTGAGTTAAAAACAGGATTACTTCTTCCAGTTAACTATAGGATGTTTATTATTAGCACACTTGCATGTGTGCATGTTATTGTAAGGGTGCATAGCTATTATCAGCATGTGACCTATTTTGGGAAGTATGTAGGTGGTGAAGGTAAATTCCCCACCCCTATAAATATGTAGTGAACTATGTAGTTTAGAGAGACTAAATGATTATAGAGTTATGTTGTTGGATCTAATACACACATAAATTATGGTGATACTTTATAATGTAAGAAGCTTCTATGTTTTATAGTGTTTAATGTAATGGAGTATGTTGGCTGGATAATGGTGTTAAACATGAGTATAACGGGTTCTTGTGTGGTTGATATTATTATACCTATTATTTGATTCAGTATTCTATAAGATCTAGATATGGAATATGCTCTGTGGAAGGTTTATGTTTATTTATGGATATGAATATATGCTTTATATTCATCACACTAACATTCTACACAAACAACTCTGAAGACGGTCCTAGTACCTTTGTGTGCTTTGGGTGAGCACTCAGCTCAAGTTGGGTGATGTTCCAATGCGTCTGGGTTTTATATAGTGGATTCTAGCCTGCATCACAAATATAATGGGTTGGCTTGGCTAGGCTTTACGGTTGATGTCATTTTTCCTCAACCTCTTGATCATCATCTCTACCATGGTTTTATTCGCATCATCGTTGATTATGGTATTTGAGTCTTTTATCTCAAATTTTTTCTTGCACACGCTCCCCAAACTTCTCCACTCATGTTTGGACAACCTTGGCTTGATTACCTTGGGGGTAAATCAAACCCTAATCATAGTGATATATTGTTTCCCATGCTATTTGGTTTTTTTTTCATTTGCAATGACTCATTCCTTAGCTATTCACCAAATCTCACTCACTGGTATGCACATGGGTGTCCATCACCTCCTTTTGTTAATGAGGAATACACTATGGGAATAACACTTATTTCACTAAATCAAGAAATTTTCTAGTGAATTGAGACTCCAGTATTACAAGTATTGGAAGAAATCCATCTCCATTTTTACGTATATTGGATTTTTTTTTGGCTATACTAGATTCGATTAATAGCAATATTGGATTCCATTAGTAGCAATATTAGATTCCAATATTGTCATTATTGGACTTATTTGGGTTCCAATTTCTCAATTATTGGATTCCAATTTCACTATTATTGGATTCTAATTTCCCTATTATTGGATTCTAATTTTACTATTTCTTGATTCCAATAATTTGCTATTATTGGATTCCACTTTCGCCACATAAGAATGATGGTCACCCACTTACATAAGCCTAGTAGTAGCTATATTACATAACCCAAGAAGTTGCTAACTTACATAATCCAAGAGGTTGTTAAATTACATAACCCAAGCAGTTGCAAACTAACATAAGCCAAGCGGCCGCTAACTTACATAAGCCAAGTGCATGCTAACTTACATAAGCCAAGCGGCTGCAAACTTACATAATTCAAGTGGATGCTAACTTCAGGATAGTGTGTAAGTGATTGTTGGAATTTATGTCACATAACCATCTTAATATCATCATACATATATGATTATTCATGCGTACCTTATTCAAATCAATAAACATTGACATTGAAAATCATTTCCCTGAACTTCTTTGAATGGTGTTAAATTTGGCAACTTTTTTGACGTTTTTCATGATTTAAGATGTAAGATACTTTCAAATACTTTATAGAAATTACATGTGTGAGTCGCATGTTTAAAAGGTGGCCATCAATATTTATATAAAAAAATTATTTGTATATATTAAGCATAGTTAAAAAATATGGAATTGTCATTTAGAAATTTATTAAGTAGTGTATAATTGTGAGTGATCACACTTACAAGGGCAATTGGTTGCACGTCTAAGTGCAAGCCTTGAGTCACACATATCTCGACTCACACTTTAAGTGCGAGTCTCAACTGACACTGCTAAGTACGAGTATTGACTCGTACTTCTACGTGAAAGTCTCGACTTGCACTTCTAGGTGCGAGTTTTATTCGCACCACTAAGTGCAAGTCTTGATTCAAATAGTTAAGTGTGATAACTCACCTGTGAAATTTTTTTTTGGCAATGGTAATTTTTTAACACTGCCCTTCAAAAATACAAAACAATGATTATTTATACCAATTATTCTGTATAAATTTCATTTTTTTAAAATGTATATTGACGTACTTTTTTATAATTTTTACAATTTATATATATATATATATATATATATATATATATATATATATAATTGACAGTTAAATATTAAATATACAATTCATGTGTGACGTTTATTACAAAAAAAATCAAGTATTTTATGGCTAAAATCAACAAAAATGTCTAAATGGGCATCAAGAGTCACACATCAAAGTGCAAGCACAATAATTAAGGATTTATTTTTACAAAAATTATATACGGGATTTTATTTACAACACAAAAATTATAATATTAAATTATTACATTAATTATTTACAATACAAAATGTATTATTAATGATAACCATTTTGTAAGGAAAAATGTTAATTAATGTTGCGTTTGCCTCAACATTAATTAGCCATTAATTCGAGTTATGTAAAATTTTCCATTTAAAAGTACATGCGCCATTCAAAATATGTGCACCTTTTGGAGTATGTAATTGTTGTCAATGATTAATTAGCCATTTAATGAAATCCAATTTAAAATCATATGCATGCTTTCTTAAATTCACGTGCTAATGAAATTGGCGGTTGGATTTGTCAGTTACATATCACTATAAGTAGACAGTTTTTGAGTTTATATTTTTAACATTTTCCTTTTAATTCTCTTCGTCAATGTGTATGCTTATTCATCAATAGAAAAATCTCACCACCGTAAGCGTCAAAATTTTTGTGTTCAAGTTCCAGAAACATTTTGATTTCCTCTCTGTGCCAAAAATTGGTATGCATTCTCAACTTCAGTCCCTCCAAATTTATGAAATTTTGTTAATGTTAAATTTTCCATAGATGATTAGGGATTATATCCATGTAAAATTTTCCATATACGACCGTTATAGATAATTAAATGGAAGCAAGTCTGTTATTCAATATTTTGTAGAAGGTAGTTTTGTTTATCAAATAAAAATTTTTGCAGTATAGTAAAAATTTGTTAGAGCAGTGAAATATGATGGAATGGAGCACATTTTGACTGAGAAATGGCGCATCTTAATACATACTAACATGAGAGGAAGATTTGCAGAATTTTTAAAAACCCAAAACACTTGCCAAGAACTTGTTTTGTTGAGTCTTGAGAAAGAAGCCTGGTGTTATTGATGGTGGCTCAATTTGCACAGTAAAAAAGTGAATATCGGAATCAATTTATGGTCATGGTGGTGCACAGGAATAGAAGAGCAGATGTATTTTATAAAATTGATATTATTTTGTTGGCCTTATTGTTTTCCACAAATAGTCATCGGCTACACATACTCAACAAAATTCAATGGCTACGACATCGTTAACATTATAAATGACAATATTTTATAAGATATTCATGTTAAGAATGAGTTTCCATTGAATGTTTTGGTGATGTATTACATTGACCTATTTGCGAAAAAAAATATGTTAATGAAAGAGTAGGAGAACCAAACAGATTTTGGAGAATAAAAGAACGAATACAGATTTGTGAAAGAAGAATTTGAGGAACAAGAAAAATCTAAGATGCTGCTACTATGGAAGTAGCGGCTATCCTCAAAAAAATTCACAAAATGTAATTTTTCTTTGTTTACATCGTGGCTATGTGGCTTTTTATCTTTTGCCACCTACAGGATTTCTTTCTTCTATGCTTCAATGTCATATTCTACCTTAAGGACCTTTTTGTAAAAGGATGCGGGTCCTTTCTAAACCCCAATATTAACCCTTATACCAAAAAATGGACATAGTTTTTGTACATCAAAATATTTTGTTGTGGCATAACCTAGCAGACTCTATGATGACAATATCTTACTTTATTTTGTTAAACATTATCGATCGATAATATCCAATTACTATGGTGTCGCATAACGCTAAAAAATAATATTCTTTGACTTGGTAAATGCTAGTGATCTATAAGCTCAAAATTTTATATTGTGAAAGTATTAGGTTACCTTAGTGGGCGTTAAGCTCAAAACATCTTACTTAAAATTTCTCCTCAATATACCAATAAAAATAAAAAAAAATCTATAACTTTTCAACTTTCTAATGTTTGTAATTTATTTAAATAATTTTTTAAACTACAAAACTTATTTATTTTTTTATTTATTTTCTAGTTAGTATTGATTTGAAAAATATGAGGCCTTATTGCAACATTGATTTATTGTATTTAATAAAATCATAATTCTATGAAAATAATCACACAAATAGCACATCTCCCATTTATGAGGCATGAACTTGTTGCTTTGTCTTATTTAATTTAAAATGTCACTAACAAAATTACTATTAACAAGGTTTATTAAGTATACGTGACCATAATGATACTTTATACAGGGATTAAGGAACCCATAAACCTTACAATAGAATGCATCGTGAGAGTCACCAAAAGTGAAGAAAAAAGAAACAAGACAAAAATGACTAAAACAACTTATCCCAAACTACAATCCAACATATAAATAGAAAGAAAAACCAAAAAAATGGAGGGGAAAACATCCCAAATGATGCAGTCCACAAACAATAAAAAAAATCACTAAGATCCAACAAACTAGTTAGTCTTCAAATATTTGTACTCCGGAGGCTCCTCCTGTCCTTTCATATTATCATTCTACTCACTCGTGATAGGGATGTCATCTTCAACATGATCTTCCTCATTAAAACTATTAAGGTGGAGATTATACCTGTGAACTTTTTGTCCCTACTCTAGCCTTACCACATGCCCCTGCAACTCTAAAACCAAAATTTTGATCTCTACCATATTGGCCATGATAAATTTTTGGGTGATGTAAACTTTCTTAGAGGCGTCGATGTAATGCATGACATTTTTTCACATATCCGTTCCAACTTCACCTAAGGCCTCCATATCTATTTCCACCTGACTCGCCCTGAGAGAAATTTTATCAAAATCCACATTCCAACCCATCTTTTCTCTCTCTTTACCTTTAGACGAACTCCCTTTCATATCAACCAAAGAACCTACAGCCTCAGTACCAAGATTACTCTTCTTTCTCCTCATTTTTTCCACATGGTCTGCAAGAGTATAATATTCATTTGAATCCCTAGATTTGAACTCTAATCCCTTTTCCACCACCGGTTTACCATTATTAAAAATAAAAATAATTAGTCCATGGTTTATCGGGGTATCAATATTTTCGTGTTGAAAAATCATGCATCGACACAGAGAGCGATATAAACAAGAAAAAGGGAAGGCTCATAGCAATATTATGCCTAAACATACTAAGCATAGTAAGATGGTGAGTAAATATATTTCCACAATTCTCTTCAAGAGTAGTGTACCTCATAAAGTGGAGGAAGACCGTATTCCAAATATCAAAGATGAAGAATCAAGTTATATCGTCTACAAGTAGGTAAACCGTTTCTTTATTGTGGAAGAAAGTCTCAATTTCATGTTTGCATCTCGTGTTGTCTTTGAATATATTTAAGTCCTCCATCTCCATTCCATTTTCCTGCACTATCGAAACCTTTGAAACCTAAATTTACATGTCATGGATCACCATGTTGTCATTTTTCTATGCCCAACCTAACTCCAATGCAAGTTAAGGATTAGACCCCATGATTTTTTAGATGAAATTCCTAAACCCCCCAATTTCAAGAATGCACCACAAGGAGGGGTTTTCCTTCAGGGCACCATAGCTCATGGGATCAGTTCTCGAATGACCACCTCCCATGGTTTTATTCGACTGAGATTGAGAATGGAAGAACAATGACGAAAATGAATTGTAAGAGAAAAATTAATACAAATACTGCCATATATCCTACACTTGCGAAGGGTCCTACTAACCATAAGTACAAGGATTTCATCCCAACAAGGGAAAACAACCACCAACACATGAGTAGTTAATTTTCTTTATGAGATTAATAACATTTGTGATATTATCTCTCCTCTCACACACTTTAAAATTACTACCTTTAGCCCCCAATTTTGAAAGATAATCCACACATTTATTACCCTTTCTAGGGATACGAATAATTACATTTATCAAACTCTTTCAGCAAATTTTCTTTAGTATCTTTATGGATATTTCTTATGCTCCAATTATTAATTATTTCCTTTCTCACATTGCAAAGGGTTAAAATCTTGTTTTGTACAGCTAACCAGAAAAACATGTTGACATTAGTGAGTAAATCCTTAATCAAAATTATCCTCTACAAATCCTTTTCAAGACAACATATGTTTGGATAATGAATATGTTTGATCCAAGAACTGATATATCAGGTGTTATACTTGAGCATTATAGTCATTGATATCCATAAACATATATAGGAAAATCATTTATGTGAAAACAATTGATCTAGGACGTTTAAAAGACATCAAATTATTTTAGAAACATGTTCAATATTTTTCATTCAAAAAACAACATATTATAAGTACAACATAAAAGGTACTTTGTAGTAAGTAACAAATCTTTCAAATAAATACAATTTTTGTTCTCTAATCTTTACAATTCAATTCGAGTTAAGGAAGGAAGTCTTCATGTTGTTGAACATGGGGAGTAAATCCTTAGTCCAATTTTTCCTTCATAAATCCTTTGCAAGACAACATATGTTTTGAAAATGAATATGTTTAGTCCAATAACAGATATGTCAGGTGTTAGACTTAAGCATTGTAGTCATTGATCTCCATAAATGTATGTAAGTAAAGTGTTTTTGTGAAAAAAAATCATCTAGGACATTTAAAAGACATCAAACTGTTTTAGAAACATGTTCAATATTTTTTATTCAAACAACAACATATTATAAGTACAACATAAAATAAATTTTGTAGTGATTAACAAATCTTTCAATCCTTCCAATTATAATACCTTTTTACATCCACGACACTAGTTGTACTTTTGTTTGAGTAGTAACAAATTGAAAAAACAGTTAAAAATTTCTCTTCAATCCCAAACTACTATACCTTTTTTGTTATATCAATTCAATCCTCCAACTAGGTGGAAGTTCATTACGAGATTAACAGTGGAGATACTAGAGGAAACTAAACTCAATATGTCTTTCTTTAGCTTATTAAATGATAGTGACTCTTTAGCTCGAAATATTATATTCTTCAAATGCATTCGGTCGCTAAGCTCAAACTAGGTTGATTTAATTTGTTAATTTCTAGTAACCACTAAAATCAAAATAATATCTCACTTTATTTTATCAAAACCTTGTGACCGCGAAGATCCAAATATTATGTTCTGTCATATGATAATATTTTTCAAAACCTTGTGACTGCGGATGCTGATTTCAAAATATCATTAAGTAACTTGTTAAATGAAAGCGACCACTACGCTCGAAGTAATATAAACAAATAACTGTCGTTTGTGCCTGCAACAAAAAATATTGATTCAAATTAATATATATACCCACACCAGTCTGAATTCAAGTAAGGGTTTAATATAAGAAGAACTTTTAACATCCACAAGGTTAGTTAAAAGATTAAAAAGTATATTATTCTTGTCATGTACCTGTAATTATACCAGTAATTGTGAATGTAATTGTACTTGTAAGAGAACACAAAACCCAATAAGCATATTATTTTTTCCACATACATGTAATTGTATCTAAATTTAAATTTATCTTGGTCTGAGCTAAACACGCTGCTCTTCATTGAAAAAATCAAATCCCGGAATGGAGAGGACTCACATGGATGCATTTTTTAGACAACATCATCCCTGTCTCATTCTAGTCAAATAGTGTTTTCTAAAATCACCTCACCGAATCTCACAAACAAATTCCCATCACCACTGTTGCTTGTGCTCCCTGTAACATCTCTGTACTTACTTCATTTCCATGTGTAGAATGAACAACCTTGGAGAACCTAAATGTAACCAATAGATGTGTCAATAATTAAGTTCTAATAAGATATTGCTTTATGATTTATTTTCTGATAGTCTATACAGTATGAAATCATGTCTAATAATGTTGGTTATTCCACCTTGTTTCATTTTGTTTGCAGATTCTTCCTTTATAATATATATTAACTAAATACATCTAAAATCACTAACATTCAAACCTTAAACCTCCACTAAATGTAGTAATTAAATGAACATTAACTAATTAATGTTTCGTTTGGATGAAAATTAACTAACATTACAATAAAATTTGTTAGGTTATGTTAAGGCATAACTTCTTTTGGCGGTGACAAGAGGATATGGAATTTATGGGTTTTTTGGGCATTTATGGCATTCATAGATTGTGTTCGTGTGATGATCGGGACCAATTAATGACTATTACTAATTACGTTAGTTTTCAATTAAAAAGTTGGAGAAATGTGTTGAAGATTGGAATGAAGGTGCTCAACATCTCTATTTAAGTATCATCTATATTTGGCCTTTGGAAATCACTGTCAGAATAGCCCTATTCACTATGGGTGTCACTGTCAAATGCATTGAGTCTTCTTCCTATGAAGAGGTCAAGGCTGACCTAGTAGTATGGAATATTTTGCATGAGGGTAGAGTTACATCATTTATGGAAATACTTCCTGGTCACTCCGTCTGAATGACTAGCAATGCACTAACAACCTGGAAGAAAAGAAGAGTCAAAGTGGGCAAAGAAGAGTCCATTACGGCTATGAAAAGGCTCCCCATGGAGGGATACATTTATTTTAAATACTCACTTTAGGAGAAGATGGACTATTTCATGTCTCCTAGTGAAAATCTGAAAATGTATCACTTGAGCTATGAACGGGACTCACTTCCACCACCTTGGGAAAGGGTTTCTAATAAATTGATGAGGCACTTCATGCTGCAATGATGTTACAAATTTATCTATGGACCTTAATTTTTTATTCTTTTACATCTTTGACATGATCAGAAGGTAAAATTTGTAAATTTTTGGTTTCAATTGCTTAAGAGGTCCCTTAAACTGACTAGAGAAGATGAAGGTCCATTCCTATTCCAGGTCCTTTTGTATTTGCTCTTTAAAATTGAAGCTTCCCAAAAATAAATCTCACACTTAACCTCTAAGAAAAGTAAGCAACATCGTGTCATCCATCCTCTTCTACAACCAACTACCTCTTTCTGTCGTCTTCGTTGCCGCCTTCATTTCCCTTCTGACTCTGATTTGGACATCATGATCATTAGCCCTAAATATTTCACTCCCCATTATTTTAATCTTGTTGCTCCCTCGTCTTCTCTGGTGGTTCTTAACCCTTCAGACCCGTCATAACACTCTCCTAAGGTCTTTAAATCACTTTCAAACAAGGCATATACTTCCTTTCCACATCTTGTTGACGCTTCTCTAGCATCTCCTCTCGTCTCCACTGACATTGTAATGCTTACAACCAACTCAACTCACTTAATCACGAAAGCATGTGTGGTTACCCTCCAAGACTTTTGCATGGAAGTTAGCATGGACTCGGAATTTCTAGATGTGTTATGGGATCTCTCCTCAATTTTCCCTTATTCCCCTCTATCAGATAAAATGGGCTCCCCCATCGCATCTTCGGAACACAAGGAACATTTAGATAAGATCTCTCCTGATCCGCACGATGCCATTGAATATTATGTTATACTTAATATTTACTATCAAGGAATGGAAAAGTACATGGACATGACCTAGATGAAAATCAATGATGACTTCCTCAAACACATTAAGTTAGTAGATGTGTTGGTTCAAGGAATCCCTACTTCCAATGTAAAGGATGAAGCAACTACTCCCATGAATATCCATCAAATGTAATTTGGTTTTGTTTGGTTTGGGACTTTTTGGTTTTTAATTTATTATTGCATACAGGATTATTTTCTTCTTGTTTCACTGTAATACTTGTCTGTGAGAGATTTTTTGTTCAAGTATGTGGGTCATTTGGGAAAACCCCCTTTTACTATAATTCCAAATAGCTTTATGTTCTGGCATATCACAATCGCAGCTAAGATCCTAATATCTTAATGAGTTTTCTTACATCCTTAAGATCGTTATGTTCCAAATTTAATATCTTGGTATAGCCTAACAACTTCTTAGATCACAATATCCTACTTTATTTTGATAAAACCTGACAACTGCCAAGATTCAAACATTTATGGTGTGGCATAATGTACTGTTGTCTAATATCAAAAAATAATTCTCTTACTAGTTAGGTGCTAGCGAAAATTAAACCTGAAATATTATATTTTGGGTTTAGAACCATTAAAGTTTTGAATATCTACCTCTAATTTTCTAAATTTTGTAAAATATCTTAATTATGAACTATTAAACCCTAGTGATGAAATCACCAAATAACATGTTGTGACAAAACCTAGTAGCCACGAAGATCAAAATAATATATTGTTTAATTACCTAACGGATGCTAAGCTCAAACTATGGTGATTCAAATTTGTTAAATCCCATTCACCATTAAGATCCAAATATTATGTTTTAGCATAACCCATTGACAAAACATATAATAATATCTTATTTATTTTGTTTAAACCTAGTTAGCACTAAGGACCAAATATTATTTTGTGTCAAAATCTAGTAGACGCTAATCTCAAAATATTATTTAGTAACATGTTAAATGATAGCAACCACTATGATCAAAATAATATATTATGGAAGTACCTTGTCTCCACATAGTTCAAAATATGTTAATTTAATTTGTTTAATCATATCGACTGTAACCTTCATATATTATGTTGTTGTTTAAACTAGTGTCAGCTAAGTTCAAGATATCTTCCTTTAATTTTTTAACTGCTGTAAACTATCATAGCTATGAATTATTGACCCTAGTAAATTCAATCTCCAAATAATATGTTATGGAAAATGCTACCAACTACTAAGCTCATGTTAAATGATAACAACCACTATGATTGAAATAATATATTATGGAAGTACCTAGTCAACGCATAGTTCAAAATATGTTAATTTAATTTGTTTAATCCTATCAACCATAGCCTCAATATATTATGTCATTGTTTAAACTAGCGTCAGCTAAGTTCAAAATATCTTCTTGTAATTTGTTAACTGTTGTAAAATATTATAACTATGAATTATTGAACCATAGCGAATTCAATCTCTAAATAATATGTTATGGAAAAAGTTACCGATTGCTAAGCTCAAAGTTTCTGAAACCACCGGTAGTATCCAAATATTATGTGTTAGCACAACCTAGTGGGCGCTAAGCCTAAAATATCTTATTTCAAAATCTTAAATGCATACAAAAAATTCAACTAATTTATACTCATCTTGATTGCTATATATATCTCCAAAGTCAATGTCTTTCTTTTGTTTGTTAAATACTATTATTTTTTCAGCTCAAAATATTTATATTCTTAAGTTCTTACTTTCTTTTGTTGAAACTAGAGACTGCTAAGATCCTAATATTATGTTGTGGCATAAGCTAGTGGCTGCCATGTTGAAAATATCTTAATTTAATTTATCAAATCTTAACCACCGATAGGTAGAAAATATTGTGTGGTGGCATAAACTAGTGGGTTTTATGCCTGAAATATCTTAATTTGAAATATTAAAATCATACAATAAAGTTGACTAATTTACATAGATCTTGATTGTTATACATTTCTCCAAAGTTAACCTAGTTGATTAACTTAGAGGTCGATAAGCTCAAAATAGCTTACTATAATTTGTCAAAATATAGCGGCTTAGAAGATTTAAATAAAAATTGTTATATTATTCTAAGGGGTAACCTTTTTTGGCAGCAACAAGAGGATATGGCATCTATGGCTTTAATGGTCATTTATGACATTGATAGATAAAATTCATGTGATAGATAAAATTGATTAAGGGTTATACACATGCGACATGTAATATGGCATTGTGCATTTAAAATTTTTAATGGCAAGTGGGATATTTATGATAAGGATATATAATCGACGATCTTCGGTGCTATCACACTTACCTCCTTTCATGTGTTATGCACTGGTGGCTGTATATCTCTAGGTCGGTTGTACATTTCACTACCCCTTTCCTCTTTTCATCTTTGGGCATTGTGATTTTTGTCTCTCTGCAATGGTGGCAGGGGTGTTTGTGGTTTCTTGGATAGCATGAAGTATGGTCTTAGCAGGAAGAGGAGGAGAGCTATGATAGGAAAGGACGTGGGGGAATCGTTTAATTCTTAGATGGATGGGAAAATTCATAACACAACTATGTGGAATTGGCTCAAGAAGGTCTGGTCAGTCACAGAGTGATTAGAAGAAGAAGATGAAAATGATATTTATGAGATAGTACACAAGCTAATGCTTGACCCAAACCAGTTCAAAGGGTGGAGGAACGCTTTTCACATGGCACAAGGGTTGAGCGCATAAAACATACTATCCAACTCTTTGGGCTAGTTTATCTTACATAAGGAGAATTAGAAGTTGGAAAACCATCTAGTCAACCTTCAATATCATGTCCATGCCTTGACATGGGGGATGTAGGTGATTATACATGGTCTAGAGGAAATTGCAGAAAATCAGGGTATAGAACTCCCTGCTTGCACTAAAGTGAAAATGTCATAATGTTGTGTGGATGCATCCTCCTCCTCTAATCAGAGTAAAGGTGGCGCAAATGTCGATATCATCAATGAGGTGGAGTAGAGAGGATGAATGGCCTAAATATTATTGGATGTATTTGTCTTTTGTTTTTTTATTAAGGATCAGAATGATTGTCGGTATAGCAAAGTGTATAGATATAGGAAGTATTTTTGGGTGAAGTGAAACTGATTAAATATATTCCCCATATTTTAGAATATTTTTAGTAAGATAATTTTCTTGTAATCATTATGGGAGTCCATTTCTGGAAGAATTATCATGGACTGGTTCCTCATGTACTTTTTTTGAAGACTTATCATTGAAATATCCTAGTTTAAAATCTTAAAATCATATAATGAATTCAAATAATTTATATATATCTTCTTTGCGATACATATAATGTTTACAATACATAAGCTAGTGAATTGAATACCCAAATACTATATTGTGGCATAACCTAGTGGCCGCTAAGATCTTAATACCTCAATTTAGTTTTTAAATCCTAACTACCGCTAGGTTCCAATGATTATGTGGTAGCATAACCTAGAGGGCACTAAGCTCAAAATATCTTAATTTAAAATAACATATCATGTTTGCGATACATAACCTAGAGAATTGAATACCTAAATAATATGGTGCCGCATAACCTAGTAGCCACTAAGCTCTTAATACCAATATTCACTGAGATTGTATTATTATGTTTTGGCATAAACTAGTAGTCACTAAGCTCTTAATACCTATATTTACTAAGATCGTATTATTATGTTTTGGCATAATCTACCCACCGCTATGCTTATAATATCTTACTTTATTTTACTGAAACCCATAGATTTATAAGATCCAAATATTATGTTGTTTCATAAGCTAGCAGACGCTAAGCTCAAAATATAATTGGGTAACTAGATAGATTATAGTGCCCACTAAGCACGATATATTATAGTGTGGAAGTATCTAGCACCTGCTTATCTCAAAATATTTTTATTTTAATTTTTTTTAATCCAACCCACCGTAAGGTCTTAATGTTATACAATGTGATATACTTGATGAATCCTATCAATTGCTAAATTATTCTTAGTCATAAAAAAAGTGACCGCTTGACCCAAAAATGTGTGTTGCCTAATAATAACAAAGCGTATTTAACACAAGATAAAAAAAAAAAGTGATCACTTGACTAAAAAAAGTGTGTTTCCTATCACAAAATCCACCTATCCTTGAGTCCGCAAAGGTAAATGAATACTTCATTGAAATAAGAATTATATCCTAGCGGTCGCCAAAGTAGGCAACATTTATCGTTTAGATCATATTCAAAAGGATTTTATATAAGCGGGAAAAAATAAATTTAGATTTTATATAATAGTATACATAGGGCCTTAGACTCGTTCTACCCTAGCAGTCGCTAAGATATACATAAAGGAAAATACATCATGTTCATAACGAAGTTTTGTACGTTTAGAATCATGTTTTTCATGTGTTACACAACTATAAGTCTAGAATTCTATATTTCTTATAAGATTTTGGTAGAATTTTTTTTACATTTAGGACAAGAAAAGAAACCTGGAGTAATGACCAAGAAGTTATACTACAATTTTTTAAATACAACGTGATCTACTCATTGCACCCTAGCGACTGCTAAGCTATTCCTAAAGGGAAATTTATCTTGTTCATAATGAAGCTATGTTATAAATCTAAATTCTTAATGTTTTCTATAAATCATATTGAAAAGCTATAAAAGATAACAAATAAATATGGAGTTTATATAATGGATACATAAATATATGTGTAAAATCATATCTTTAATATGTTATACAGGTGAATGTATAGTTATATCTAATTCTTACAAGATTTTGGCATAATTATTTTACATTTATGAAAAAATGGAAACTTGGAATTGTATTTGAGAATCTATAAACAAGTTTTTACATACAATGTCATCTACTCATTGCATCCTAACGACCGCTACTCTATTCTTAAAGGTAAATATATCATGTTCAAAATGAATTTGTTATATAAATATAAATTCATAATCTTTGCAAATATAACACAGATGATAAAGAACAAAAGATATCGCTAGGACCAAAAAACATTGTGTTACCTCTATAAAAATAACCGATCCACGACGTGCCAAGGAAAATGAATGTTAATTCCAAATTAGAATTATAGCCTAGCGAACGCTAGGATAGAAAATTTTTCCTATGGTAGAGTTTATTCATAGAAAAGAAATCATATTGAAAAGATACAAATGATAACAAATAAATCTAGATTTTATATAATGGATAGATAAATATACATGTAAAATCTTGTATGTAATTCAAAATAGAATTGGGGTTTCGTAAATAGGTTATCGAAACAACCAATTATATCATGGAAGCATCAAATCTATGTTAATTTTTGGCATAGATTATTGGGCTCAAAAGGAAGAATATATTAATTATAAAATGCATATTGATTAAAATTAGATTTAATAATATTATTGCATATATAATGTGTTTAACTTCTAATGTACATACCATAAAAATGATGAGCACATTACATTTGGTTAATTCTACGTGGAAACACATATATAAGTGGAAATAGTTATCATACAATTGAATTCTTAATATAGTTTTATAGTTTTGAATATTTTTTTAACCTCATATATTTTCCTAAAATATCTAAGCAGCAACCATCTAAAAAATGTAATATGTGATGTTTCTTTGCATCATTTTGATGAACAACATTATACTATTTTTGGTTCTCCCGACCAAAATAAAATTAAAAATGACGTGACTGTACCAGAAGCTATCGTTATCCTAAAAAACATTCCAGGAACGATAGCGAAAAATTCAAAACAAAAATAGCCAAAGAGAGACATAGAATGGCGGAAATTGGAAAGCATTAAACAAAGATAAATACTAGAGCATAAAAGTGATTAAATTTTTTTTCATTAATGCATAGAACAGGTTTTTTTCATGAAGAACAAGGTAGTTTGGTATGGATATCAAAATCAATTAGAAATTAAGGCTTAACTTCAAAGCATGATTTAATAGAACAAATTAGGGCTTGTGTGCATCACGATTTGACTACCATGAACAACAGAGGAACAAGTCGACTACAGAGCAACTAATAGATCCCACAATAAAAAAAGGTACACCTTTACTATAAATACCTAGTTTAGTAATATCTAGGATTATTTCATGCTTTATGTTGTTTATGAAACCTCCATCTGTTATCTCATTCAAAAAATCATCATGATTCTTTTCACAACCTCTGTTGTTATCCTCCTTCATGTGTGTCCTTTGTTCGCATCCTTTCTGTGATTATTTTTTGTGCCTTTCTCTATGAACAAGATTATAATCACATGCAAAAAATGGGATTCAAACACTTATCCATGTAATCTATGTTTTGTGCGTATTTTTTTTATTTTTAAGACATGATTTTCTGATTGACTGAAAAAATATGAAACCCTACTCAATATTTCTTTGAGGTATTTAATAATTTGTTTACCACATTCAATGAAAGAAATTTAAAAAATAGAAAAAGAGTGGCATACGAAAATTTAAAATTTTCACTTTCCCCCTCTAAAAGTAAAACGAAAGGCTATTGAAATTTCAAATATCTGAAAATGTGGGGCATTTCAAATTTCCCTATTTTTATTTTTACATTGTTTAAAAATTAAAAACTAAACATTTTTCATTGTCTATAGCCTATAATAATATAAACATAATAACAAATATATTATAAAACATATAATTGAACCAAGCATAGCAAAAAATGTATTAAAAAAATAAAAGAAATGAATCATAAACATAGTTTTGAATATTATTAGAATAATATACAGACATTTTCATTCCATTATTTATCAAAATTGATTTATACATTATTAGATATAGTGTGCGCTAATTTAATTTAATTATCCAATTAAAATGTGCCACATGGCAAGTTAGAGCAAGCTATTTCGAATACATAATAAGGCTAGCGATCTAAGACTGTACAGTTAGTGTTACTATTTGGCTATTTTCAAAATAAGAAACATTTGAGCCTATGGTCTTATATGTCATTTCTTTCAATGAGTAAAGGAGCATAACAAGCACTAATATTTTTTTTTAAGAAATGATGTGAAATATGTCTTAAAAACCATGTATCTTATGGCAACTATATAATAAGCCTAGAAATCCAGAACTTTACAGATAGTGTTTAAAATGAGAAGAGGTAAATTTAGAATCCTAACAGCTGCTAAGCTAAACCATGATTTATTATTTTATGTCTAGTTTCAAAATAAAAAAAATTTGAGCCTAGGTTATGATATGTCATTTTTGTCAATAAGTAAAGGAGCTTAGTGGGTGCTAAGCATTTTCTTTGATAGGAAATGATATGAAGTATGATTTGAAAAACATGTATCTCATTGGAACTACATACCAAGGCTAGGGATACAAAACTATAAACATAGTGTTTAAAATGAAAAGAGGTAAACGTAGGAGCCTAGAAGTCGTTAAGCTATACCACGATTTGTTGTTATTTTATGGCTATATTCAAAATAGAAACTTTTGAGACTAGGTTATGATATACCATTTCTGCCAATAATTCAAGGATCTTAGTAGTCACTAATCATTTTCTTTGATTGTAAATGATATAAAATATGAGTTGAAAACAATGCATCTTATGTGAACTACATATTAAGGATAGCAATAAAAACTGTAAAAATAGTGTTTATATTGATAAGAGGTAAAGGTAGGAGGCTAGTAGTTGTTAAGCTATACCATCCAATTCAATATGTTATGGTCTTTCATTCAATACGTACTGTAATGCCATAAAATTTTACAGATCTAGAAGGATGCTTAGCTTATAAATTTCAGATTTGTTTTAAAAAAAACACATATACATATGCCATTTCATAGATTTTTTTTATTAAACTTTGAAAAATAGACACAAATAAATATTTCAAATTTAAATGTATAATGAACAACCATACTTTGCATATTTATAAGAAAACAAGACCTTCAAAAGGTGACATATAAACTAAAAAAGCTCATGATTTCAATATGGTAATCTTCTCCCTTTTTTGTACAAGATTCAAAGAAGGGAAAACTTCTTTAACAACTGACTTAAGTTTACAAGTAGCATAAATTACAAATAGGTGTTTTACAAGGAGGTAAAAGCTTCACAAAGCCACATTTTTAGAGATAAAATGAAAGTAATGTCCTCGAAAAAATGAAGATGACCAAGATGACAAGGAGGCTCCAACTATCTCCAACCTTGAGTGTTCTTCCAAGAATGCTAAATCAAGAGACAAGGTTTGTTTACCACCAAACCAATAGACATCATCACATGTCTTTCCATGGTTGGAAGTCATGCTACCCTCCCCCAAGCCCATGGGAGAGAGGAACTAACTTCCACAATGTGCACAAGTATAAAGCGAATAAATACAAAAAAATACATAGCAACATTAAAACACTTAGACATAATCTACATGGTAAAACAACAACATGAGGAGAAATAAGGTTATCCTCAAAAAAAGGGGGAAGAGAGGAAATAGGATGCCCAAAACAAAGGTGTCCAACCCAAATGATACACTAACGAAATCATGTTTACAAACCTCCTTATTCCTCCTAATCATTCATCCTCCTTATTCCTCCTTTATGTCAAAGAAATCCTTCTTGGGAGGATTTTCAAACCCAAAAGGGTTTCCTCACCAAGAATGGGGAAGGTTCAAGCTATATGAACCTTTCTCCCACCTCAAACCATATGAGGGTATGAGAAGGAACCATCATGGCTTGACCAACAACCATGAGGTTTGAGAGGGAAATCCCTCTCTCTTCCACTACATTATCCAAAAACCATCAAGTCATATGATGGTGGAGAATAAAAGAAAAGAAAAGAAAAAAGTAACAAAACAAACAAACTACATTCTTCATACAACTTCTCAACACATCATTTCAAACACATTATTTTATTGACCATTGCATAGCTAACAAGATAAGCAACAACAAGGAAATAAAAATATTAAGAATCCTACCTCTACAATGCTTTCCAAGACTCTAAACTTTTCCCCTTTTTCCAAGAAAATTTCCAAGCTCCCCCAAATTCTCCAAGTTCTCCAAAAAAAATGAGGAAAAAGTCCCTTTCCTTCCATATGAGGAAGAATAAGAAGAGGAACCCAAAAGTTTCCTCACCAATAGGAAAGTGACAAGTGTCACCCCCTCTCCTCTCACAAGTCAAAGATTCCAAAACCAAGTAAGTAAAATTAAACTCACCTTTTAGCCCTTGTCACCCAAAACACTAAAAATGAAAATAAAACAAAGTGGAGAAACTTTTAACAAATACACACAAAACAACCACCTTACATGGATGTGACCAAAGGAAGGCAAAAATTGGAGGGAAAACTCCCTCCAAACCTCAGAAATAAGCCCCCATACCTATTAGGTAGGGTCCAAGGGCCCATTTTCATGTTAAGTGAACTCTCAAACTAAAAAGGGGTCACTAAAAATACCCAAAATAACCCAATTTCGGGTTTGACACACTTGGGCACAAGGGTAGAGGGTGTGGGGTCCACCCAAGGTTCACATGTGTCCCTAATCCCTTCTACCAACACACACACACACACACTTACCCAAAACCATCACTTAAATTTAAATGAGATCATTAAATGCCTAAACTAGTTTACTTAAATAAAACACATCCTAACCATAATTAATTTTACAAGACATAAAACATTACAATTGAGGGTTCACCCATGGTTCCCAATTAATACACCTACTCTAAGGCCTCAAACATTTAGCATGGTTAGGACTCATCTTGTGGGCCTCTTGTGCACAATTGCGTAATCACCCTGAAACCCATGCTCTACTATACCTGCCACCTACACACTCATTGCACACATTAACTGTATATGTCCAATACAATAACATCATTTACTCATCACAAAATTAATCAAACTTATAATTTCCTAACATAATTATACAATTGATAGTGCAATGCATACAATTATACTCATAGTTTGCCACGAATCATTCACAGATAAAATTACAATGACATACACTTAAGCTAGCATGAGATTACCATTATTAAATCCAGAAAATTATATCATTAATCAAATCGACCATAATAAATCAACATCTAACCAATAAATATCACTATCATGTAACCCTATTAGTGTCATCAACATCATAAGAAATATATCAATACACGAATCTAGTCCAATTGGCGCTACATGCCCAAAATACCATAATGTCCATGAGGATAAATAACATAACAAAATGTATAAAATCTATCAGAGTATCAGTCAAAACATGTCCATGCTTAAAGGAACCAATAGATAACTGGAGCTATAAAAGTGTGGCACTACATCCCCCTCTCCCAGAATTAGACTTCCTCCTAGAAGTCAGTGGAAGAGATAGGGATATCTAGCCCTCAGTGGTGTAGCATCCTCCCAAGTAGCTAATGTCTCGTCTTATTTATCCCACTACACTCTAACCTGGTCCAAATCTTAACCCCAAAGGGCCAACCTCTGATTCTCCAGTATGCGTATGGGCTCCAATCTCCACTATCCTCCATCCTCTACCTGTAATGCTGACCAATCCAACAGATGAGAAACATCTGGTACATATCTGCATAGTACAAAAACATGAAATACATCGTGGGCCCATGCAAGGTATGGTGGCAAAGCTAGGTGATAGGAAACTTGACCGATGACCTCAAGGATATCAAAAGGCCCCACAAAACAAGGTGATAGCTTAGAACCCTTTCCATAACGAATCAAACTCTTATGAGGATGAACCCTTAAGAAGAATTTATCACCCAATGTGAAGTAACAATCAATCCTCTTGGTGTCTACATATGCCTTCTGACATGCTTTAGCTTACTCAAGTCGTTGTCTAATCAGAACAACCTATTGCTCTAAATCTTGAAGATAAACTAGTCCTAGAATAATCCTATCATCAAGTCTGTCCTAGCTCAAATGTGTCCTGCAAGGTCATCCATACAAAGCCTAATAGGGAGCCATGCCAATGGAGCTATGATAACTGTTGTTGTAGGAAAACTCAACTAAATACAAATAATCTTCCCACTTCTTCTACTGGTCCATCACATACATCCTCAACATTTCCTCAAGAACCTAATCAACTCTCTATGTCTTCCCATCTGTCTCTGGATGGTATGCCGAACTGAAATTAATCTATGTACCCAAGGCATCCTAAAAAGAAGTCCAGAAAACTGATGTGTAGATGGTATCTCTGTCATTGATGATTGTCTTCAGAATCCCATGCAATCTAACAATGTCCTCCATAAACACTTTGGTGATGGCCTATGCATTATAGGTAACCTTGGTCAACTTATCCACAGTGATCATAATCGCATCATGACAATAAGAGGACATAGGAAGTCCTACTATGAAATCCATGGAGATCACATCCCATTTCCACTCGGGGATATCATGAGGGTATAAGTGTCCTACGGGATGAGAATGCTCTGCCTTGACCCTCTAACACTCAAGGCAACGTGTAACAAAATCTGATATGTCCCGATGAAGACTAGGCCAGTAACATAACTCTCTCAAATTGGCATGCATCTTCTTCACTCCTGGATGTGCTGCATATGGGGCTCAATGAGCCTCAGTAAGGATGAAACTACGCAATCGCCTACCTTAGGCACATAAATACACCCATGGAACTAAAGCAAACCATCAGAGTCTAACATGCATCCTAAATATCTGTCCTCAAAAGAACCCTAAGAATCCAACATCTGCCTAGCACCCTCATAAAACTTGTCCTCAAGAAGATGCTCAAGAATCCTACCTCTCAAATCTGACTACAGTGTCAATGAAGCAAGCACATGTCATCATCTACTAAGTGCATCTGAAACAACATTTTTCTTTCCTTTGATATATTGTACCTCCATATCATACTCACATAGGAACTCCATCCAATGCCATTGACGAGCGTTGAGGTTTGGCTGTGAGAAGATATACTGTAAACTATGATGATCTGTCCTCAAAATGAAAGGTATACCCAAAAGGAAATATCACCAACACACAAGTGCATGAACAATTGCTGCAAGCTCCAAGTCATGAGTAGGATAGTTAAGCTCATAATCTTTGATCTTACGTGACTTAAAGGAAATAACTCAATGCTCCTGCATAAGAATTGCTCCCAAACCCTCCAATGATGCATCGGTGCAAACCATAAAATCTTCTGTCGGGTCTAGAACTGCTAAGATGGGTGTCGTGGTTAACCTTTTCTTAAGCAACTGAAAGGCATGCTCGCACTTTTCTGACCAATCAAACTTCTTCCCTTTCCTCTGAAGGGAAGTAATAGGGTGAGAAATCCTAGAAAAGTCCTGCACAAACCTGTGATAATACCCTGCTAAACCCATGAAGCTCCTCACCTCAGTCACTGATGTGGGCGCTGGCCAATCCATGATAGCCTGAATGTTAGAGGGATCTACAGAGATACCCTTTCCTAAAATAATGTGTCCCAAGTACTGAATATCTACAAAAAAGCTACACTTTTCCAAGTTCCCAAACAACTTCTGCTCTCTCAAAACCTGAAGTACCTGTCTCAAATGCTCCTCGTGTTCCTCCTCGGAATGAGAATATATCAAAATATCATCAAGGAACACTATGAAAAAATGATCTAAGAAGGTCCTAAACACTCCATTCATGAGGCTCATGAAGATAGCTGGGTCATTGGTCAAACCAAAGGGGACAACAGTGAACTCATAATGCCCATAACATGTGCAGAACATTGTCTTATGAATATCTACATCTAATATGCGCAATTGATAATACCCTGACTTGAGATCAATTATAGAGAACACTCTCACTCCCCACATTTGATCAAACAAGCCATCAATCCGAGGGAGTGGATAACGGTTCTTTATTGTGACTTTGTTGAGCTATCTAAAGTCTACACAAAGCCTGAGAGAACCATCCTTCTTCTTCGCAAATATGACGGGTGCTTCCCAAGGCGATACACTAGGGCGAATGAGACCCTTCTCTAACAACTCCTCTAACTGAATCTTGAGCTCATGAAGCTTTGAAATCATCATCCAATAGGGTTCCCTAGAAATTGGTGCGGAGCCAAGCACTAAATCAATGGTGAAATCCACCTCCCTACTAGGTGGTAAACTTGTAAGCTCTCCTGGAAACACATTTGCGTACTCCCTCAAAACTACATGATCATCAAGGGGTGAATTCTCTGGAGTACTATCCAAATGATCACTGATGGTGATATCAAATGACTGGCAAGCCTTACGCATGCTCCGCTTGAGTTTCTTAGCCAAGATCATGTGGAAGGAAATAGGTCTTTGTATCCCTGAAATCACAACTGCAATACCAAAAACATCCTAACACTCAATGACCTTTTTTCTGTAATCCACCTTGGCTCGATGAGCCTCAAGCCAATCCATACCCAACACCACCTGGTAGGATCCTAAAGGAATAACTCAGAGGTCAAGTATAGTGGAGAAAACTCCCAAGTCAAGTACACAACTCTCCACATACGATTCCACGATGAGTTTAGCCCCTGAGGCCAACTCAACCTGCCAACTATCTAGTTGCCTAGCCACCACTAGCCCACACTGGTCCATTATAGAAGGAGATACAAAAGAATCTAAAGCACCTGAATTGAAAATTACTAAGATAAAAATACCCATGATAGTACCTATCGTCTCAATGACTATGGCTTGATGCTTAGCCTGACAGTTTTCAACCGCTACATATACACGATGGGTGCGTCCCATGTCACCCACCATCTACTTGGATCTAGGAGCTCTCTGCATATCCATAGTAGTGAGCTTATGCCGACACATACGCACATAATGGTCTAGAGCCCCATAAATAAAACATCCTCATGTACCCCTCTGAGATGGGGTCCCTCTTGTACTCTAGTGAACTGAACTTGTCGGTCCAACCCTAGCAGGCTACTGCGAGCAGGTTAGATGTGAGTGATGAGTACCCGACCTCCTATCCCTAGATCCACCAAAACCACCTCTAGATCCTCCTCACTGAAAGATCTGAGTCTGTCTACCCCTCTGAGGTGGGTGTCCCTAATGTTTCATCTACTGCGATGGATGTAATGGAGCTCTCGATGCTGCTGGAGGAGACCAGAATCCTCCTCTAGGGGGTCATACTGCACCCCATGTCCTCTAACTCTGAAATGCTGGAATCCTATCTTGGAATTTGCTCTTGTTCCTATCTCGATGTTCTTGTGCCTTGGTCCTATTCTCCTCAGCTAAGTAGGACTTCTCAACGACCTTCTCAAGTGTGGGAGGAGATAACATCCTAACTACTCCTGCTATATCTACATTCAGGCCCCGAATGAACCTATTTACCTATAATTTCTCATCTTACAAGTAGTCTACATACTACAAGAGATCCAAAACCTGCTCTCATACTGTGCCACTGTGTCAGATCCCTGTCGTAAGTCGTGGAACTCATCAATCCTCTTCTGCACAAAATTCTCTAACATATACCAGGCCCTGAACCACTCCTCAAACAACTCCCAGATCATGGTATCTTGAGTCAAATGGAGCTTCCGCTCCTCATTCCTCCACCAAACGCCTATTGTGTCTTGGAGGAGGTGTATGGTGAACCTGGCTTTAACATTTCTCTCATGAGATTGCAAGCTAAAGTAGCTATCCAGGATAAGGAGTAAGGACTCCGCCCCAAATCCATCTGTCAAACCAATGTAACGAATCACACTTCCTGTGTCTCGATCCTAGTGATGTGGTCTAACAGGAGAAAGGGGTCGCCTACCTCCAAATGGTCCCTCAAAGTTGGGTGAATGGTTACGACGGAATGAGGCCACCCTCTTGCCAAGGATGGAAGGGTTGCGTGACCTCTCTCATCTCGGGATATCATGCTCAAGTGGCCCTGAATGTGAATCCTCACCAATCAACTCCTCGTCTCCCAATTGAATGTCCTTCTCTCTCGGCTACTGTGGTTGTGGAAAGGCGCTACTACACGATGCCTATCAGCTACTGTAGGGCCTCTAATATCTGAGGCCCAAACTCGGGTGTCGATGACTCCCGCATAGGTGCGCTACATCCCAAGCCTCTAGTCGATCGTCCCCTCCTAAGTGCTATCCTGAACCCAAGGAAAAATAAAATAAAATAAAATAAATGGTTTATAAAAAATTTAAGAGTTACAGAAAGCATTTTTTTATAATTATTATTATTATTACTATTATTATTATATAATATAACACCAGATGTAATGCCTCCTTCCTGTTAGTATTTAATTTAAATTAATTATTAATTTTTTTGAAATAAATTAACACTATCCCAATCAATAATTTAATTATTTTACTCTATTAAGCTCCCTAGGGTCATGATTAAAAATTTACACCCCTAGTAAGTAAATAGTCTTCCCCCTTTTAATTAATTTTCTTACATAACCTTTAAATTTAATTTATTGTCCCCCTTTTATTTATTTATTTATTTTCATTCCCATAACTTTAAGTGTGTAGGGTTTATTGTGAGCCCTAGGGTTAAACAAATCTAGGCCTTAGATCTGAGTCTTACCCTAAAGTTGCCCTAAATTCCTCTATGGTAGTTCATTTTCTTTTCCATTCCTTTTCTCATTCATTTTGTTTCATCTTCCTTTCTATTCCTCTTATTTTGTTTTCTTTGTTTCATCTTGTGTAGGTGGAGGAGCTATGGAAACTTGGCTTCATAGAGTTTTTTTTTGAAGGTACATATGTGTGTGTGTGTGTGTGTGTATATATATATATAAATATATATAACTTATTAAAAACCAAAAGATACAATTTTGAATGTTACCAGCCAAGCTAGAGATAGGCCACAAAATTTTTTTGTTTTATTATTATTATTATTTTGCTACATTTTGTAGGGAGGCAGTGGTAGGGGCAGTGCGGACGATTGGGGCCGACTGGGGGTGTGGCAAGGGAAGGGTTTTAGGGATAGCGGCAGTGAGGGAGGAGGGGCAGTGATGGTAGGGTGCGACAGGGGCGAGGGAGGCGCGGCAGGGTTGGACGCGTGGAACAGCAGGGTCGGTCGTGGCATGATGGATGGGGGGAAAAACAACAGGGTGCGCGGTGGATGGTGGCGGCGACAGCATGGTGTGGTGTGGCAGTGGCACCCGCGGGGTGATGTGGTAGTGGGGGGAAAAGCAGACCTATGCGCGGGGAGTGGGGGGTTCGACCCCCCCCAAAAAAAATTGTTTATTTTATTCTATTTCATTTTATTTTATTTTATTTTAGTGTTTAAAATCTAATACGTTTTAAAAACTAAAATTTCGTTTTATTTATTATTTTTATTTATTTTATTTTATTTTTATAGATAAAACAATATATATATATATATATATATGTATGTATGTATGTATGTATGTATGTATGTATGTATGTATGTATGTATGTATGTATGTATAATATTTGCTTGTTTTAACACTGAAACTAAATCACCATTATAGGCTATACCTTAAAGGATTATATATATATATATATATATATATATATATATATATATAATTTTTTTCTAGGCAAAATATTGTCATAAGTTTATATATATACTATATATATATATATATATATATATATATATATATATATATATAACTTATGACAATATTTTGCCTAGAAAAAAATTATATATATATATATATATATATATATATATATATAAATAATTTGATTTCATTTCTTTTATTAATATTACCAAACTTGTAAGACAAAACCTATAAAAAAAATAAAAAATGATAATATAAACATTTAAAATAAATCATAAAACTCCATGAACACTAGTTTTCCTTCAAATGAACTAACTAAATGGTATTTTCAAATTTCTGCAATACCAACTAAAGAAATATTTAAGGTTTTCATGTAAGGAAGATTACAATAAGGACATTCATGTATTTTTTTTTGTTAAATGCAAGACTAAAACATTTACTAGTTACCCAAGAGTACGCGTGTCTGAACCACGCTTTGATACCAAAATGTAATGGCATAAAATTTTCCAGATCTAGAAGGATGCTTAGCTTATAAATTTCAGATTTGTTTTTAAAAAAAACATATACATATGCCATTTCATAGATTTTTTTTATATAAAACTTTGAAAAATAGACACAACTAAATATTTCAAATTTAAATGTATAATCCATAACCATACTTTGCAGATTTATAAACAAACAAGACCTTCAAAAGGTGACATATAAACTAAAAGAGCTCATGATTTCAATATGGTAATCTCCCCCTCCCCCCCCTTTTTTTGTGTATAAGATTCAAAGAAGGGAAAACTTCTTTAACAAATGACTTAATTTTACAAGTAGCATCAATTGTAAATAGGTTTTTTACAAGGAGATAAAAGCTTCACAAAGCCACATTTGTAGAGATAAAATGAAAGTAATGTCTTCAAAAGAATGAAGATGATCAAGAGGACCAAGATGACAAGCAGGCTCCAACTATCTCCAACCTTGAGTGTTCTTCCAAGAATGCTAAATCAAGAGACAAGGCTTGTTTACCACCCAACCAATAGGCATCATCACATGCCTTTCCATGGTTATAAGTAATGCTAGCCTCCCCCAAGCCCATGGGAGAGAGGAACTAACCTCCACAATGTGCACAAGTATAAAGCGAATAAATACAACAAAATACATAGCAAAATTAAAACACTTAGACATAATCTACATGGTAAAACAACAACATGAGGAGAAATAAGGTCATCCTCAAAAAAAGGGGGAAAAGAGGAAATAGGATGCCCAAAACAAAGGTGTCCAACCCAAATGATACACTAACAAAAGCATGTTTACAAACCTCATTATTCCTCCTAATCATTCATCCTCTTTATTCCTCTTTTATGTCAAAGAAATCCTTCTTGGGAGGATTTTCAAACCCAAAAGGGTTTCCTCACCAAGAATGGAGAAGGTTCAAGCTATATGAACCTTTCTCCCACCTCAAACCATATGAGGGTATGAGAAGGAACCATCATGGCTTGACCAACAACCATGAGCTTTGAGAGGGAAATCCCTCTCTCTTCCACTACATTCTCCAAAAAACAGCAAGCCATATGATGGTGGAGAATAAAAGAAAATAAAACAAAAAATTAACAAAACAAACAAACTACATTCTTCATACAACTTCTCAACACATCATTTCAAACACATTATTTTATTGACCATTGCATAGCTAACAAGATAAACAACAACAAGGAAAGAAATATATTAATAATCTTACCTCTACAATGCTTTCCAAGACTCTAAGTTTTTCCCCTTTTTCCAAGAAAACTTCCAAGCTCCCCAAAATTCTCCAAGTTCTCCAAAAAAAATTGAGGGAAAAGTCCCTTTCCTTCCACATGAGGAAGAATAAGAAGAGGAACCCAAAAATTTCCTCACCAATAGGAAAGTGACAACTGTCACCCCCTCTCCTCTCACAAGTCAAAGATTCAAAAACCAAGTAAGTAAAATTAAACTCACCTTTTAGCCCTTATCACCCAAAATACTAAAAATGAAAAATAAAACAAAGTGGGGAAAATTTTAACAAATACACACAAACCAACTACCTTACATGGATGTGACCAAAGGAAGGCAAAAATGGGAGGGAAAAATTCCTCCAAACCTTAGAAATAAGCCCCCATACCTATTAGGTAGGGTCCAAGGGCCCATTTTCATGCTAAGTGAACTCCCAAACTAAAAAGGGGTCACTAAAAATGCCCAAAATAACCCAATTTCGGGTTTGTCACACTTGGGCACAAGGGTAGGGGTGTGGGGTCCACCCAAGGTTCACATGTGTCCCCAATCCCTTCTACCAACACACACACACACTTACCCAAACCATCACTTAAATTAAGATGAGATCATTAAACCCCTAAACTAGTTTACTTAAATAAACACACACCTAACCATAATTAATTTTACAAGACATAAAACATTACAATTGAGGGTTCACCCATGGTTCCCAATTAATACACCTACTCTAAGGCCTCAAACATTTAGCATGGTTAGGACTCATCCCGTGAGCCACTTGTGCACAATTGCATAGCCACCCTGAAACCCATGCTCTCCTATACCTGTCACCTGCACACCCATTGCACACATTAACCGTATCTATCCAATACAATAACATCATTTACTCATCACAAAATTAATCAAACTTATAATGTCCTAACATCATTATGCAATTGATAGTGTAATGCATACAATTATACACATAGTTCACCATGAATCATCCACATATAAAATTAAAACGACATACACTTAGGCTAGCATGAGATTGCCATTATTCACTCTCAAAAATATATCTTA